>OX388222.1:17492049-17644549 GCA_947578815.1 Epinotia ramella
CCAATTTTATGAGTACGAGTCTACGAAGAAACCGTGCTGTGCTACGATTACGGTTTTCGGTTGAATTCTAAATTTCTAAATAATTGATACTAAAATAATTTAAATTTGATTTACCGCAGTGGTTTTTATAAGTTAAAAGCAAAACTAGTCAGCATCCTTCCCACACCGAGTAGATTGTAAGACGATTAGTCCAGTCAATGAACTGACAACTTAAGTATGGAAAAAATTTCAAATTTGGAAATAATTTATAATAGCTTATTTTTTATGTTTGTTTGTTTGTTATTTAAAGGATGTCAATTAAATAGTTACCCAGCGACAGAATCCGACAAAATTTCAGACATCAAAAAAATGATAAATTAACTACCCGCTGAAAAGTCAGAAATAATATTGATAAATAATTTTGTCTTTATTTTGGTTCATAAACATTATTTTGCTCTATAATACGCAAGATAAATCATACAAAAAAAGACAATGCATGCTTCATTTAAATCTACATAATTACTTCCGGGTGGAAACTTTGTCGGATTTTTGAATAAAGCATCTTAAAATTACATTTTAAAATTAAATAAAAAAAAAATGCCGGGGGGCAGCGTCGACGGCCCCGCCAACCGCGCCTTTGCCGTCTCCTGTGACATCACATTCTTCCAGCGTCATCGTTTCATATGAAGTTGCGTTTTGCGAAAAAGGGACAGAACATACCTCTTCTTAAAACTTTGGACACTTATGTATGATACACGTGCGGATAGGTAATTTCCAACTCGTGTCGATCAAAAAAGGGAGTGTTTTACGGGTACTAGTATACGTTGTTGAGATTTTATCGGTATTAATGGACGGGAAAAGACGGGAAGGTTGTATGAAAGTTTCTAAGGAACCCACCGTGCGCGAGTACGACTCGCATTTAAAAAAAAAAAATGTAAAAAGGTACGTTCGGTTCGGTTTTTTTACAAAAAAACTAGGTACCTCATTCCATTGAAACGGGTGATCAATATGTATAGACTTTGAATACTGAACCACCGCAACCAACTCACTGTATGCATCACAATTATATAAGCATATTGCAGTTCCGCAATATCACAATCTATGTCAATCAATCCATCATGAATGAGATTATATGTGCAACATGATTGTTATATGCATTCCAATAATTCCAACATGCCATATTATGTCCCTAATGATTATGGATTATCACAATGATCCATGTGGACGCTTGCATTGCCCTGTATTGAATTGCTTGGATTGGAGTATGTGCGGTATTCGTGATGTTATTCACAACACACCTCGAATAGCCCCAGCCAAACGTGTGTCAGACCACCTTTTCGATTTAGCGTAGTACCTATTGTTAACGGAATTAGTATAATTTTAATCGTGATGTAGTTAGTGATGTGCAATAGAGAGTATTTGTATTGTATTGTTAAATACAGATCCCTTATAAGGATAAGTTCGCCTTTGTACTTTGATCTATTGTGTGACATGTATATTCTTTAACCTGTTATTGTGTACAATAAAGTGCTTACATACATACATACAACTCGGGTCCCATTTTTGATACACAATGTCTTTTAGGTACACAATTAAGGAATTCCATAAGTCATCCATCATCATCAATTCCACTCCATCAAATTTACGATTTCCGGGTGTAAATACACTAGTTATAATAGAATAACTAAAATAGAAAATACCAAAATCACTACACGCGTGCCTAATTTAATTGAGGAGTTGAAATTTGGTCTAAAATGCGGAAAAGCAACGCAAATAACTATGCTGGAAACCTGGAATGACGTGACTTCCATACGCCTCAACTAAACACATTACTTACATAAGCCGTTTTTAATACATTAAGATACGCAATAAGTCCTTTCATTCATAATTATTGCACGAAAATGGCATGACAATAGCGAATACCTACCTACATAAATAAACCGATACTAACCTACCAAGTTTATACATCTGTACTTGGCGCCACCGTCTGGGTTCAACCACATCACTCGCTAAAATTCCATTTTTGAAATTATTTACGTCGGCCGGATTTAATCATAATTTGCTATTCAAAAGCAACTTTATCTCTCAAATCACAAGATTCAAAATCATGTAACAGTTCTACAACATTTCATTAACAGTTATGTTATGTTTTCCTAATGTTTTACCTTTTAATTAGTTCAACCTTCAAAATCTTTCACTAGTGTCATCATCAATTATAGGGCATCAGGCGGCATTCTCAGCGAATTATTTATCTGTAATGCTGTGTGCTGTAAAATAATTCAGTCAGGGTTAAGAAAGAGCTGTTAATCTGTCAATCCTTCCGGTGTCCGGGCCTGGTGAGATTTCCCGTGTTGAGTCAAATTAAGCCGCAGGCTCCACTCCTGGTGGTGCCCTTCCGTCAATTCCTTTAAGTTTCAGCTTTGCAACCATACTCCCCCCGGAGTCCAAAATCTTTGGTTTCGTATAATCAGTAGAATCACTTAGGTGAATATTACAATTAATGTGTCAATACAATCTTTTTTGAGATTAAAAGGTACTAAAAGCGCCAAATGTAGTATTAGGTATAATGATATTAAAATATACATTTTGAATGTTAGTAACGTTAATGTAGATCATCACTCAATTTTTTGGTGACACCGCGATGCGTAGTAAGTAAAGTAACTAAGCGTAGGTAGAGGTCTAGTTTCGTGACGGGTGACCGGCGGGGTGAGCCACATAAGCGCGTAGCGAATAACAGCCTTAGCGTTTGAATTTGCGAATAAGGTTTTTTGTTTAAGATTGGCGACGGGGTACAAACAAACAGAATGATATATAAACTTTAACAACCTACTATTATATTTGTGGGGTGCAGACTGTATGTTGAGGTTCATTTAAGTAAAACACTTATTTATACTTTTGACTTTGTGAAGAGTAGAGCGCGCATCGAGGTGTGCGCGTCGTCGCAGTGAGCAGCAGACCCTAAAAACCGCTCGTAGAAGAAAGTATCTAATACGCGCAGAGCGCCCACCCATCGCGATTTTGCCACCGAATGAAAGTGAATCAAACTAACCCTATGACTTTCGTAGCTACGCCGTAAAGGGCTATAATTCTGATACAAAAATTGCACAGAGATATTATGGAAAACTCGGGTGCGTCATGTCGGTCATGTGTGTTGTGTCACAATTAAAAAGAGCGACCGTAGTATGAATATAAAATATATTTGATTTAAATAAATGAAACTTACGCTAAAGTTGGAAGTTTCTTGGTGAGGCTTTAATGGGTACCAGTAAGGCTCGTTGTTCATCACGACTGTGTCTAGCTAAAATGGTCCATACACAAACGTTCAAATGGTAGACCAAACGGAGCGTCTGACGAATATACCTCAGCACAAAGTACATAGAGGGCGCGCTAATCAGAAAAACTAATTCAATGCGATCCGTCCAACCGAATCAGTCATGTATGTGGATGTAAAGATGTACCTCTTTAATATTAGTTTGTAGTAGTGTCCGACAGAAGTTTCGGTTTCGGCCAATTTCGGCCAAAAGTGATTTCGGCCGAAGTTTCGGTTTCGGCAAGAATCAGGCCGAAATTACTTCGCGGCCTCTCGCATCGGGAGCGCTCGGCTTAATTCGGGCGCGCTCGGCCGGGTAGGTATAGGTATAGGTTAATTTTAATTTTATTATCGAATTGTTTGTAATTATATAAGTATGAGTCCTGTTACTTGAAATAAACGAATTTTAATTTTTTAATTTAATAATAGGTAATGCATCGGCGGTCTGTGAGCGTTCTGAATACCAACCCTGTAGTGGTCATTGCTTCGAGTCAAGCGGAAAAAATCATGCAATGCAGACTTGCATTTCAGGTTCGAGAGGGGCAAGGGTGAGTTTTCTGTATAGGAAGGAGGGTATTTACATTAATTGCCCATCTAGATTTTATTTAGGATCCAACGTTGGCGCGGAGCAGAATGCCGCTATGCGTTAAAGGAAGAGGGCTTTATTTCGTTCTCATGCGTTTGCATAGCTGCATCCTGCTCACGCGCCAACGTTGGCCCAATGTGTACAGCGGGCATAAGACAGCTAAAAAAGACAACCAACTTACAAACCGCATTGACGGCGTACTATGCCTACGCACATGCGCGGATTAGTTATGGCATCATTTTGTACTGCAATAGTAGCAACGTACAAGATATATTCGTGCTACAGAAAAAATGCATCCGCATCCTAATAAATGTAAAACAGACTGACAGCTGTAAGCCACATTTTAGGAATTTGCACGGGGCATCTTATATGAAATCCCTCTGTAACGGTAGAAGTTACGTTTTCACAAATCCGGCCCTTTTCTTTGACTAACTGTAATATTTGCGGTTAGATTGAGGTCTGAAATGGTATGTCAGTTAAGTGCATTCATTCTACGAAGTTCGTTTACATAATTAATACGTTAATATTTTGATTACAGATGCTTAGTGTTAAAATGGCGCAGCCGTGCTTATCATAAATCAATTTTGGAATTTGCATGTTATAAATTATGTATTCCAGTGTCTACTTGATTTAGTTTTTGTCTTTTATTGGCAAATATACTATATTCCATGTTATGCCAGCTACAATATAATATTAAAACGTTTTGTGTGTACAGGACGAATACACTGAAGTTGGCGTTTCATTTATGAGAACTTATTACACATGTGTAATTTTTTGGGTTCCGTACCGACCGTAAAGGAACTTTTGTACAAAGTAGTAAACGGAACACTTCGTCATCACCATCAGTCTATCAAAACCCTATTTTATCAGACACGCGTCTCAAGTTGAAATTATTATAAAATACCCAGGTGTCCTCAGAATTTTAGAAATCAGGTAAAGCTTACCCATTACATACAAACTTACAAAGCTACAATCTCATAGACTTTTCGTCCTTATCGCAGGAGGAAGCGAAGCGAACGAAGTTTTATGCTTCCAGCATAAATTCATTGAATGCACACATATACGAGGTGCTAATAATTTAGGTAAGTACCAAAGCTTTTTGAGACTTTAGGTTACATCAAAACAATTAACTTTAAATAGAAATTAAAAAACTTTAAGTAAACTAAATAAATTAATGAAATTTCTGCCCAGACATATTCATCCTGCTTGGAGGCTGAGGTCCAGATCTGATCCGGACGGCGCTAGAGCTTACGACCCAGATCCGGTCTGTGAGAGGGACTCCTGAAGGCAAGTCAGCGCTTTGGTGAGTGTTTACAGTGTTTTTATTGTGCTTTATAACTTAGGAAATAAGCGGGTTACCTACGGTTAATGGTTTATGTGTTTTCCCGCGTATTTTGGGTGATACATGTATTTTGTGATGGCTTTTCAGGAACGGCTTATGAACAATGACAGTAATATACTAAATTATACGGCCAAAAGAGAATTATTCGGTTCTTCTTGTGTGTAGGCTTTATGCTTAAATTCTGGGATTATTTGTTTATTCCTAAAACGCACCTGTCATTTTATTACAGGAACTTCATCAAATTATAGGTAGGTATATATAACGATAACGTATATAGGTATTATAGGTATTTTTGTCAATTACAAAATAAGTTAATTACTATAGTAGACAGTACCTTGTTTTGTTATTATGCAGCTAGCTACGCAGACGGGTCTCGCTCGACACCGGTCTGAAATTAAAAAAAAAAAAAAAAAAAAAAAAACAATACAAAAAAAAAATATTGTATACACGTTGATTGGATGAATTGGGTACATTATATTATAACACATGCCAATTTACGTAGTACCTGGTATCAAGCTCGGAGTATTAACATTTATATTTTTTTCCAAATTTAAACTCATAGATTACCGTGTAAGGTGAGTCGGGGCAAGAGTAACATCGGGGGAAGAGGGTCAAAAGCTTCTCCAGCTAATTCTTTTGGATTGAGCGCCTTTTTGTACCGTCGCTAAAACAGACAGGCGCCTAGTCTGTTTTACCGACGGTACAAAAAGGCGCTCAATTCAAAAGAATTAGCTGGAGAAGCTTTTGACCCTATTCCCCCAATGTTACTCTTGCTCCGACTCACCTTATCTGCGTTTTACTTAATCTCCTTCTTCTTCCCTTCTTCGTCGTGTGACTCTAGAGTGTGGCCGTGGTCATCATTTCAGGAGTGAAATTCTCTAAAACAATGATATATTTCGCGACGGCGTCTCAAGACATCACCTAACTGGTCACCCCATCTCTCACCTCACCTGTCACCTAGCGCCTCTAGCCTAATGCGACAGACAAGATAATCTTACCTCGACAGGTGTTGGTAGCAACTGTAGCAAGCTTCACAACACGCTTAAATTTTGCTCAATACAACTTCTCATATTGAATCCGGTGCCTATCCACGAGAAACAGCGCCTACAACCAGTGAGTATGTCTATTTGTTTGGCTAGCTCTGATTTCCTCATATTGCTATTAGTCAGAGTTGTCACAAAATGTTGGGATTAGCTGCCAAAGTGAGCTATTTTGATAATAGGCATGATGCCTCATGTTCAAATTGATAACGTAGTGATGCTAAATGGATAGTAAACCATCAAATTATCGTAATAAAGTATAAATTATAAAATATAATTAAAATCATAAAAAGATATGAACCTTGAAAGTTTAGAAAAAAATATGCATTTTTTTTTATTATCCAATAGTAAATTAAAAGCTACCAATTGAATCCTTACGCTTTTCTAGAAACAAAATTGTATGACAATTATGTACTTAAACGCAGTATTTCGCTACCGAAACAACAATTTACCTGATTTTCCATACTACGATTAGTACAAATGTACAAATGTGACGTCATACTTGTATAGACACACAGTATGAAGCGTTTTGCGTTGCTGCTAGCGAGGTCAATCTTTGTTTATTTTTTTTAGATATTTATGTTCTTTAATTGTAGTTGCTCCCATACAAACATTTGTTCCTCTCCAAAAACTACCACAGACAGATACACAGATACACAGACCCGTTAAACTTATAACACCCTCTCTTTGCGTCGGGGGTTAAAAAAGAGGTAGCTACATTATTGTATATACGAAATTCCATGTTTAAAAATGGCCACCCAATCTGACAGCTGAGACACGTTTATATGTTTCCATTGACGATTACAAAGAGGTAAAGTTTGTGAGTGGGTAAGTTTGTATGCAGTATCTCCATAACAGCTGCTCAACCGATATCAAAAAATCTCCCACTAGTATAAACAAAGAACTTTGATATTGTGTTTTCTTATCAACAACGAAATTGTGAACACCACATGTTAACTATGTTGGCTTGCAATAAGTTAAAACGCCATACAATAAATAAACGTTCTCTCAGCGTTTTTCCCAATTGTATCCCAAAGGAGCCTGGGCTTCGCTTTGACCCGATCCTGAGATTTCGCGTAGGCACTAGTTTTACGAAAGCAACCGACACCTGAACTAACCTTAAAAGCTAGAGGGAAAACTAGACCTTACTAAAATTAGTCCGGTTTCCCCAAGATAATTATCCTTCACTGAAAGGCTACTTTCAAATATAAAATGATATCGCGGTATTCAAAAAACTTGTGTATGAAACAAAAGTTTTTTGAAAACCCGGTGATAATCGAACTAGGAAGCGAAGTGAACAATGTTCTATCTTCAGCTTGGGCTGAAAATCGTTTGTCTGTCCGGTGTCTGCCCGGCTGATCTCCACTACATGTCACATCTCAACTGATTCTCCTGGATTTATGTGAGCAATGAGCTTCACCCCGTTACACCGTAGGCGTGGAACTCGTTTATATAGTAGCTCCGACACACAAACTATCTGTATGTCAATTTTCATCTAAATCGGCTCAGCGGTTTCGAAAACCGGTTTTTTCGGGAGGCTGGAAGTCACTAAGCCTGCATGCGAGGCGATTCGTAATGACTCTTGAAAACAGCTTGTAAACATGGCTCAGAAGTGAGATGGGTCGGTAATTCTTCAGCAGGGTTTTGTTCCCCTTTTTGACGAACAGCACCCCTTACCTCTGTTCCACGCCTTTGGCGTTCTCCCTTCCAGTAGGACGGTGTCGAACAACTTCTGAAGGGTCGTAAGGATCGGTTTTCTACCAGCCGTCATGAGATTGGCTGTAATTCCGTCTTCACCGGGTGCCTTGCTGTTCTTAAGCTGTTTCAGAGCCATTCTAATCTCGTACAGGCTGATGTCCGGGATGTCGTCTGTAAAGTGTCGGGTTGGTCTAGCTCTAGGGTCTTCCGCCAGACCAACTTCGGGTCTGCGAGTTGACGTGTATACGATATGTATGACGTGTAAAAACGCACTCACTCAAAAGCTCAGGTTTGGAAAAAACGACTCTCCAGTCCTCAGTTTTTTACCCTGCGAGCTGGCTCTGCCCAATAGACTCCATTGAAATCTCGTGTGAACACATTAGAGCCCTTATTTCGCTCGATGGCCTCTTCAATACGGTTCGTAGTGAATTGGCGCAGATCGCGGGTAAGGGACTTGGAGATCTGTTTATTTAGCTGCCGGTATAAAGTCGCATCGTTTGAAGACTGCAGAATCATTTGACTCCTTTCCTTCATGAGCTTCTGAGTGGAGCTAGAGAGCCTTTAAGTTCTGTTGGCCCGCTGGGCCTCGAAGAACATAGACCCAGTGGCACGGAAAGGTTCTACAAAACCTAGGCAATGGAAACGGTTTTGGAGTTCCAGCTGAAAGCTCTCGGGGTCACCCAAAGGGCAATGGAGAGGGCTATGCTGGGAGTTTCTCTGCGCGATCGCATCAGAAATGAGGCTACCCGCAGCAAAACCAAAGCAGATTTCGGATATTTTTACCAGTTCGCGTGTTGATTTCTATAACCAAAGTATAATATAGTCAACTGAAAGAGTTACTGAATCTTTGACACAAATTCATCCACGAAAGTGAGGCAGGACAAACCCTTAAATAGTGTCCATAATAAAAATATAATTATTATTGTTATTATACCACTTTTTATACAAAAAAGAGACGCATACGAGCATGTAGTAGGTATGTATCTTATACTTATCTTTTCTGATATTACAAAATAAATAAATATTAGAGGTTAATAATATCTTACACAAATCGAACTAGGCCCATAGTTAAGTTCAATAAGGCTTGTGTTGTATATTATTATTTTAATTGATATGAATACATAAATACCTTTTTTGCAATACATATAACATCTAAATAAGTTAATAATCGTGCTGCTTATCTATTTATAGTGGCTTTTCTCGTTTTGAATCACGAAACTAAATGCATATTTATGATGAACATAGTCCAAATTCGTATAGTATACCAATAATGAAGTAAGTCTTATGTAGTATAGGGGCTTATTTTGCTTACATGAACAAGCCAACTTTCATTATTTTCGTGAATACTCGTTTATTTGTTGTTAAGTCAAAACATCGGTACTTACTGTTTAACGGAAAGTGTCCCATCCATGAATAATCCTCTATTGCAAAAAAAATCGCTAGTGTTCCACTGAGCTATTTCGCGTAATGCCGCTGTTGTAACAAATGGATGATGTACATTGAAAATGTTATTTTACTTGTATGGAATAATGAAAATATAAAAATAACGTATTTTTGAAAAGTTGTAGAGCAAAAGTAGTTCCGTTTAAGGAGCATAATTGACATTTGCATTTATAGCCCCAAAGTCACGACATCCCGAGGTCGAGGCTTGCGCAAATATTTAAATGGTTTTCCTGCTCCGGCTTGGTACGGGCTATTGCATAATGCGTGTAATCTGCGGTGGCACCGGCCGGAGAAAAAATGCCGGTTACAGGATACCTAGGTACAGTTAGTATCGCCTGAATCGTGATCGTAACGCCAGAAAACCTGCTAAATTTACCAATTAAGGCCGCATTTCAACCAAACCTAAATAAGTTATGTTTGAAAACAATTCCGTTATTGTATGATTACTATTTGTTAATTCTGTGAAATAACACAGATGGGCTGCTTCTCCACTAAGACTTAGACTTCTAAGTGCACGAATTAGTAATACTACTTTTACATGTAAATAATAGGTACAATAATTATATCAAAAGTATTGTCGAAAGATGGGTTGAAATGGGTTTGGAAATCCGTGCCCACATAGAGCGAGAGAGGCAGATGAAACCAATTCCATTATTCTTACCCAGTTATCGTTTTTCTTTAGTTTTTCGAAACAGGTAAAACTAGTGGCTCTGTGAGCTGTAGAACTCTCGAGACAGTCTTTTTTTTGGAAAAGTGACTCGACTCAAAGAATCTAATGTATAACGAACCTGCTCACAAAATTTGTCAAGAATCGGGTGAGAAATGCGACATGTAGAGGAGAACAGCGGGACAGCGGGACAGATACCGGATACCGGACAAACGATTTTCGGCCCAAGCTGAAGCATATAATAATAAAAATAATAATGATGATGATTTTATGTTTTGTATGTATAGTTTTATATTTTACTTTTTATATATAATTATTAGGCTTAGGACTTTTCGTAGCATACCGTGGTTCTAAAATCTTTGGAGTCGCCATGTGTAAAAATTTCGAAGTCAAAGTCAAAGTCAAAAAGTATGATGTCTTATTAACTATAAAGATTTATAAATACTGTCACATCGTTAGGTACTGAGTGCATTTTAATCGAACGTAATTAATGTTATCACAAACCGAACATAGGTCTAAAATACAATTAAAATATTCGTAACAAATTATGCACAAGAGCTAAAAATATTAAAATTGCTTCTAAAACTCGGCAATATCATGTTCCAGAGAACTCAGTAATTACTTTTTTATTTATTTAAACGGTCAAAAAATTGCAGCCATCTGTTAGAAGAGAGATGAACACACTATCTCTTTTTGACCGAATAGCTGCGTCCTTGTCAGTTGGCTGACAAAATCGGCCAGTGTGGACGCCACATTATTGAAACGTCAAAAACGAATAATACCTAACAATAATAATAATAATTACTAGTAGCCTACAGTCTTTGATTCGACATTCAAAGTTCGGGCGGAAAGGTTCTCGAGTGGCGACCACGTACCGGTAGGCGCAGCGTGGGTAGGCCCCCCACAAGGTGAACTGATGACCTGGTAAAGGTTGCGGGTGTCCGTCGGATGCGGGTGGCGCAGGATCGGTCAGGTCCAGGGTTTTCATTTTAAACCAATTAAAACACAAAAGTTATGGCCAGAAAACCAGTTTTTTGGCCTAAAATTGTTCAACTTTGATGCCAAATATCTCGAAAACGATGAACTTTGAAGTAAATATGAGATACTACATATATTGCTTAAAGCCGTTGTTCTTAATATTCCTGATTCGGTCAGCCGCCCTTGTCTGGACAGATAGCTGGCGAATTTTGGCGCCACTCCAAAATAGCCGCGACTGTATCGTATTACGGTCGTCGACCTGTCCAGTCCAGTGAAGTTGAACCGATCGAATTATCATTGTACGGGACTTGGTGGGCGAGCAATATAGTTTCTACTCGAAAAATGTTATTATTCGGTGACTGATTTTATTAAGGATAGTTTACAGTGAATAATGCTCCAGATTTCTTTATTTGTGGTTATCTAGTAGCGTCAATGGTTTGCTATTATTATTACCTATTTTATGTTATTATGATTATTATTTGTATGGGCCTTAGTAGCCGGAAATAAATGTTTTATTATTATTTATTATTATAAAAGGATACAAAGACTGACAGGAATGGTTTTCATAAAAATGGGTATGCAGAGAGTATCTTGAAAACTGATAGTCGCGAAGAATGCCCTGATTTAAATATTGTTTGCTATTTTTTAATAGTAGCAAGCAGCAGCATCAGGGAACAGCATATTGGCACCGAGCAGGTAACACAGGTCGTAATGCCTGTGTTCTTTACAAGTGTGCTGAACATTCCTAATATTTAAATTAAAAATATTATGAATTTAATAGACTCTCTGTCTGCTTATCTAGATTGACCCATTTGCCACCGTCTTGAACTCAAGTTAGTCACCGTTGCCACCAACTTCATACGACGTTCATAAACAGACTCTTAAGGGGCTCCACGCGCTTTTTGGCTAGTTTTGACGAATTTTGAGTTGATATTCCTCCGTCAAAACTAATCTCTTTTTGTCGATTTTTATTTATTTTTAAATCTACATATAACTGTTCCTTATTAACGTCTGTAAAACCCCACGAGAGATTTTTATTTTTAACTCAATTTCACAAAAGTTACGTCCAAAAAACGGTTTTTTGGCTCGAAATTGACAAAGTTTGGTGCCATGTAAACCGAAAACTGAGTTTTGATGTAAATATGGGATACTATTTCGGTAAACCACGTTGTTGTTAATACGATAAGCCAAAAAAAACACGTTAAAGCCGACAGTTACAGATCAAAGGTCATTGGGAGCTAGGAGCCCCTTAACCCTTAAATGCATAATGATGTATATATGCATCGTATATTGTATATGTTTTTTTAAATACTATGATTTTTTTCTTTATTTTTCCCTCAATCTATACAACATGACACATCTATTTCAATTTATTAAAAAGTTATACAAAAAATCATGCATTTAAGGGTTAAGATTGGCGTCGCGTGGGCGTTGGCGGCCACCTCGCATTCTTTCAAACCGTCTGTAGGTAATCGTAACCGGTGGTCGTTAAAAACTGAATGTAGTTATGGAAAGTTTGAGAAGTGTCTATGGAATGACAGCTGCCGGCGCTATAAATATTTAAAGTTGATCGGTCTGTAATCATAACCTTAATGTTTGTATTCATACCTTTACAACATAGTGTCATAGGCCTTCCTACAATACCTACTCTAATGCTTTTTGGACATAAAACTATAGATGTTTGCGATCGCAAGATGTCCGTGCGATACTAGGTCAGCAAAATAAGCAATTAAAATGAAATTGTGTGTTGAGAATCTACTATTCGTGTCGGTAAAATGGCCAAACATCAAAGAGCTCTCGTGAAGTTTTGTGTTTGCGCGATCTGCTTCTCCACATTCTCGCTGCGCTTCCGTCAGTCGACCGACGGCAACCGTAGGAAGCGTCCATCTTGTATGAAAGTCCAATTGCAACTGCGAAAGGCGAGAATGTACAAACATCCAGAAAACAATTTTGACTAGATTATTAAAAAAAAGGAAAACAGGAACACGGCCAAAGCCTTTCTTTGATTAAAAAAAAATAGTTAAATACGTCAGGTTTTGGAGAAGAAATCAGGGGACTACGAAAGTTGATTTTATATACTTTTAACAGATATTTTCGGTCCAACGATGACATCAACATTTGATTGCAGCGCGTTGGATTAACACGAATTAACTTTAATAGGTTTGCATAGGGTTGAATTTGCTTTGACGCGTAGCGTAGCTTTAAAAAAAACCTGGTCAGCCCGCATATTTTTGCCGCACTGAGATTAAGCTGACACCACGGGGGAGGCAAACCCTAACTAATCGAGGAGGCACTAGACCGACATATTGTGACGATTTTATGAGTATTGCCAATGGATTGTGGTCAGACGGGTGGTGTGACTGAGGTAAGGGCTCGTAAAACACCAATGGATCCCCTTTGTGTGGGAGTATTTCATTTCCTATGAGAGCAAAACGATGATCCCACAGCACTGTGGTAATTTTTATTGTTTTAAAGTCTGCGATTCTCCACGGAACTTCAAGGAAACGTTTACATTTTCGTACTTTATTCCTTTGTAATACTTAATACTAATAATGAGTATAAAATATATACTAGTTCCCAAGTTCCAAAAAGTAATCAACAACAAAAAATCTATATAAGTAGTTGATTTCTCTGTCTAATAAGCCTTCGTAATTGTTGGATATATCTGAATGGGATCTTCTTTCTTTTGGAGTAATCATATTTTTTGAGTGTACACCCTTATTACCCTACACCCATAGAAACATCCCCTCCCCTTTTCATCACTTTAAGAGGAATCATTAGATGTAATTTATCCGTAAAAAAGTTCTCGTCTGTATACTCCCAGGTTTTTTACTCTTAAAAATGAGTTTTTTTTTTCGAATACGTTCAATAAGTATAATAACTATCTGTATCTACTAAGTACAACTAAACTAACTTAAATATTTTTTTGATATTTTTATGTTTGTAAGTGCTAGGTTGTGGAATTTCTTGCCTATTGAAATTAAACGTGCTAAGTCTCTTCCCATTTTTAAAAACTAGACTTAAGGATCACTATTTTTCTCTTCCGTAACTAGACATTCCTACTTGGTGTGTGCTGTTTGTTTTCGACTGTAACTTTACTTATATAATATTTGTACAATCAATGACTAAATCTACTTCGGACTAATTAATTTAGTAACTTTTAAAGCTTTAGTCAAGAATGATTGAAAATATCACATAAAAATTAAACTGTAACACGGATTCAATATGACGACCAATATCGATGTCACGATAGAGCACTCTAGGCATCGCATGCATCACATTAATGATGGTGCATTAATTACATACGCATTATATACGACTGCATTATATACATGCAATGTTTAACGCATCAATGACTCTAGACTTTGAAGGCATTAACAGCTTAACAATGCGCCGAATGGAGCATTGTTAAGCTGTTAATGTAGGTACGCCGTCCACGACAACAACGGCACACGTCGTGGACGGCGTCGATGCCCAGCTTATTTTTTTTAAGTATGTACACGGCATGAATCGTAGTGCCAGTTTCAATTGGCATACATAACACTTTCAAAAGTACGCGTTTTGTCTATGGCCATTAAAAAAAAGAAAACTTTAGCAGGCAACAGACGGGCGTAATTTGTCACAGCAACTTGCAATAGTTGGAAAGAGACAGCCATTCACCACTAACCAGACTAACTAAACCAAGTTGTTGTGACAAATTGCACGGTCTTTAAACGTACGAGCACTTATGGCTGTTTCTAATATTTAGTCTTAGTCAAAGCATATAGTTAAAAGGTAAAAAAGTATACAGTAAAGGAATTTCATACACTTTCCTGGCCGCTAAAACTGTACAGTAATGACTTATTATATTTTTAAATTTGCGTTCTACAGTAACGAGGAATTTCACGTACTTACTATTTTTGCTACAGTAGTAAGGCGAACATTTCCGAGCATATTGGACAAAAGTAAATTTAAATAAAAACAAGCTAATTAAGCTAACCAATGTTCCTCTTAACGAACCTTGTTACCAGCGGGGATTGTAACAGGTAAACTTTATTATAGGCCTGTAAATGTAAACAGATACCTACCAGTAAGTACAAGGTTAGGTATAGCAGGAACATAACATTTAATTTACTTAAGTTTATTGTTTACATTAATTACTCGTACATTAATAGTATCTCTTACGTTTTATAAGCAATACTCGTAATTAATAAACTACTACTTGCAAGAAAATTAAAACGCTTGCAGGCGTCGCATTTGAGTACCTGATATTTAATGTGTATGGATGTAAACATTGTGAAACGTACATGCATTAGCAAAAAAGATTGTAAATTGTTATCATAATTTATAATTTGCACTAGTTTCTAACTTTATCAAATACGATAAAGTATCGCATGTGTCCCATCACTACAGGCAGGCACGTGTTACGCGCGGCCTTGAATGCACCAATCACAGCGCCCCTGTGATTGTGATAAGGCGTACGTAGGGGATACTGGGCGGAACGAACGAGATTGCGGGAACACATACGTAGCGTGAAGAAGATGGATGTTAGGAACTCGGCGGTAGCTGAACATGCGTGCGATACAGGCGCGTCCCATGTCATTCGTTTCAGGCTCCCCACAAGGTGGACTGATGACCTGGTAAAGATTGCGGGAGTCCGCTGGATGCGGGTGGCGCAGGACCAGTCACTTTGGCACTCTTTGGGGGAGGCCTATGTCCGGACACTGCTGGCAGTGGACGTCTTTCGGCTAATATGATGACTACTGGCAGGGTCGCCATGAAAGGTTAACAATTAGGCGAAGCTGAATATCAAGGTGTTGAGAACTGTATTTTTAATGCATTTTTAGTAGTGAACGGCAATTTTTCAATAAATTTAGTACGGTTTAACTTTTTTCATAATAAGCGTGTTATGTTAGTGACCTGAGATTATATAGATTTAGTTTACTATCATATAACTCGATATGTTTGTTTGATTGATTGATTGACGTCATGCATTAACATGAAACTAATCAAGTTATTCAGAATCATTTTGTGGCCCTGAAAAGGGCCTTTTGCTAAACGGTGAAGTTCCAGCAGCGGCGGACGCACGGTACAAGTGTCAGCTTGACTAGTTTCGCGCGTCCAGTGAAGCGGTCGCTAACACGATTTCCATTGCAAGAAACATTTATAGATGTGGCTGAGTATAGGAACAAAGTTCCAAACTTCAAAGAATTCCACAACATTTAGGTACTTCAACTGTACAATACTTGGAATTTACGCAACCAGAGGAGAAAACTCGTGATTTTTGCACCCTTCCATATTCTATATTTTCTTTTCACGTCACCCACGTTTTTAGGGTTCCGTAGTCAACAAGGAACCCTTTTGGTTTCGCCAAGTACGTCTGGGGCTTAGCTTATTGACCCTTACTATTCTTTTCTAGATTTGCTTTAAACACTTTTAATTGGATTTATCAAGATCAGGTTGCAAGCTAAGTACGTGACAAAATCTTATCTTTACGCTTACGAGTAAGATTAGTTTGAGTTTGACTCTGACATTTGTTATTAATTCACTAGATATTGTATCTTAAATTGTATCATAGCCCCTAGCTACTGTATCTGTTATTTGGCAGTAGTATGCATTTTATGGAATCTGGAAATAATTTATAGTTAATACTTATGAAATCTACCTATTTTTGTTTATTGTTAGCCTATATTGTGTCCCGCTGGTGGGCAAAGGCCTTCCTATTATGTTCTTACAATTTCATGCAACCCTTGATAAAGAACAGTAAGTAATCATTATGTAAGTATATATGTATATAAAAACAAATAACTTGTCCTGGTGCATGTACTTACTCTCGCTCATGTGTTTCTCCTGTAGCTAGGAACTGTCATCCAAACTATACTTAAACCCAAAATTTCAACTCAATCGGTTCTGAACAAAATAAAGTTTTGAAAGAGTTTAGAGTATCTATCTATTGGCTTGTCTAAAAATACATTTTTGGGAAGCCAGTGGGCATCGCCTTGTAAGTAATTAATGATGGCAAGAATAACCAGGCCGGTCAATTTCTTCACCAACTGCGTCACGCAAGGCAAATGCTATAGGCCGAGCTTTAAAAAAAACCGGTTTTGCATCTTCCTTGAGCCTTAATTTGACTTGATATTTATTGAACAATCCTAAGCCATCCGAAAATAGTTTGGGGTACTGTTTCATTAACTTATGGTCCCACGCGCGCTTATCAACAGGGCTCTGCGGCTCTGTGACCCGCAATATGTGCAAGAGGAGCTGCAGCATGTGAGACAGGTGCTAGAGAGGAATGGGTATGGTTGGAGACAGAGTCAACGAGTTGCGAGTCGTTGCACTTTGCAGCGCGCACACACGGTGGAGAGAGCTCCTGCGTACTTGCCATATATTAGGGGGGTGACGGATATGATTGGACGCCTATTACGCCGGAGGTTGAGCATTAGGTCAATTTTCCGCCCTCATACCAAGATGAGGCAGATGTTGCGCTCTCCTAAGGACCGAGACCCGCTGGGTAGCCCGGGGGTGTACGAGATTCCCTGTGATTGTGGTAAGGCGTACGTAGGGGAAACGTCTCCACGAGATTGCTGGAACACATACGCAGCGTGAAGAAGATGGATGTTAGGAACTCGGCGGTAGCAGAACATGCGTGCGATACAGGCGCGTCACATTTCATTCGTTTCGACAAGGCGAAATTGCTGGTACGGGAGAAAGGTTATGTGCCACGCAAGATTCGCGAGGCGATTGAGATTGGGCGCCGCCCAAATTTTAATCGTGATGGTGGCTGGATGTTACCGCCAGCATGGAAAACTATCATTCCTAAATTAAAGTGGACAGTGTGTTGTGACAACTCCGTGGATACAGTGAGTTCAGTGTGCGTGTCGTCTCTCGGAGGAGATGACCTCCTGCCGCAATCTCACTCAACTACTCCAGTGCTAGACTACCCCCCTCCCCCCGCCCTGTCGGCGCGTGCGTCACGCGCTTAATAAACAATTTTATGAGTACCTAATTTGTCGCTTTTCTTTATAGACCATCAATTTTAACATTTCAATATTTATAAATGTATATCAGAAGCATCAAGAACCTGGTAAAGGTCGCGGAAGTCCGCCGGTAAAAACTCCACGCCAGCCATAACAATATTCTCACTCGGGAGTTTATTACAAACTGCACTTTGATAACGACTGGAAACTGTTACCTCAACGCTTGAACCGACGGTCGCATTCGTCCCATGATCCTCCGAAAACTGGACCGCGGATCTTTGACGATCACTAAAAGAAAGTACAATGATCTGCAAAGCTTGAAAGCAGTGATTCCTCAAGCTTACCGTAGTTTCTATGACCTTTTACGCCACGAATAGTAAAAAAAAAGACCGGGTTGCACTCCGGGAGTGCCGGCAGAAGTGAAAACTCAATAACATTGTAACAGTTTTTCGATCAGGTCACGTGACATCTTTCATTTAATATAAATGGATGTTTGGCTCGCAAGCCTTGAGACCAGTAAATAGCATAGCATTATAATTCGCGTATAAGCGTATCAGATCGGCGAGATGGAAACAGATTGCCCTGATCAGCTCATGGAGTTTCGCCGAGCAATCCATCTTCCAATCTCTCTCTTTTAAACATAAAGAAATTGTTGATATTATTATTGATACTTATTCTAGATACTTAGCTTTTGACTGGTGGCAGGACAAGCCGAAAGATATTCACAATAAAATTAACACAATAAATGCATCTACAAATGCAGCTTCAGGTTCCCGTAAGCAGATTTGAAGACAAAAGAACGTTAGAAGAAAAACCGGGGATAAAAATTATCCTGTATCTTAATTTAAACTATAAACTATCTTCGTGCAAAGTTTCATCCATATGGGTTGATCCGTTTAATCCATATGGGTTGATTGAGTAACAAACATCCGAATGAAATTGGAGGTGAAAGAAGTTGGTATGGAAGTTAGGAGTTTAGGCGGACGAAGTCGCGGCCAAAGTAGTTAGTTACGAGGAGATTTTAGTGGTACGTCAATTTATTATATCCCCATGCCGGCTACGCTCGTCTAGTGCGTTAATACGATAGCAAAGTGGGCCTTTACACTAGTTAAGGAGATTTTATTCTTCTGTTTTGTCGGCGTGATTGATTTATATACCCATATTACCCATGCCGAATTACATAGTTTTCTAGTAGAAATGGTTACTGAGCTAAAAAACGGACAGACGGACGGACGGACGGACAGACGAACGGACGGATGGCCAGACGGACATGGCGAAACTATAAGGGTTCCTTCTTGACTACAGAACCCTAAAAATGGATCAATAATTCATAGCGGAGAATTTTAAAATATTTAAAAGTAAAATTACGTTCTAAAAATGGTATGTCATACTCGTAAAAATCATTACCTCAACGGTAATATAATATACCAAGAAATCTCGAAGTGAGCACACAATTCATGAATAAAACTAGCTAAATATTCGTTTGTGACTTACTTTTCATCCTTTAATGCCTTTACAGATGTGGATAGAGACGCAGGTCTTCCAAAATTACTACATATGCTCCTAAAACCGTTATTTAGGCACCGTATTCGTGGGTTGGTGAAAGTTCTCAAAAAATGTCTGTAAATCATTTTGGAGCTTTCACACGAAGGTAATGGATGAGTCACAACGCAAAATAACGGTCTGGCGGGATGTTACACGCTCTCGGGACAATTGAATGCTAATATTTGGGAAAATATTAGAAATTACAATTGACCCTGAATTACCGCAATATGTCTCCGACGTAAAATTTTATTATACATTCGTTTTTAACGCGCTTCTAAGTTGTCTGCGTATTTTTTTTTTGTGTGAGAATATGACAGTTTAGTTTTCCTAACGCTCGTTTGGAAAGTCACGTATTTATCCCTCTGGTCGAGAGACCGGCTGATATGACGGACGACGGACTAACGAAGACAATCCACCCATGGACTTTCAATTAAAATCAAGTAGTACTAGGTCCGAGCAAGGTAAACAACTGAAAAGTCGTTCCTATTAACTAACATCATGAACCCATTCAGGTGATCCTGTCAGGCCTGGAGCAGCAGGTCCGCGACGCGAAGGTGTCGCTGCAGGGTGAAGACTCTAATTTGTTCAAAGTAAAATTGTCGGCCCACCTCGACACTCACTGAAGAGCATCGCGATAGGATTTTTATATTGAACCGTACTGTTACATACGATTCACCGACGATATGCTCCACCAATATGTATACACCACAAAGTCGCAAGAATATGTCATCTTCTAGCCGTATTCGGCCTCGGCGACTGCTAATCACTGCTCAGAGCGTCGCTGGTGAGCCCTCAGGTGACTGACATATCCAATTTTTGCGATGAAAGTGCGACCACATTCGCCACGCATCAGCACCCCTCCGATCCACGGGGGCAGGCAGCTAAAGTAGTTGTAAACAATACTCCGTATAATTTTTCTAGATGTGTGACGAATATACTTTGATTAAGAGAAGATTACGAGTGAACCAAAATGTAATAAAATACTTGAAATATAAACGAACCGTCAGCAATCGAGCTTCTCTTACATGTGTGCCCAATCATACGTACGCCATACCTATACTCACCTTACGCACACTCTTACCTTAGCACGCACACAGATAGACTGTTGTATCGATGGTCGGGCACACATGCGCGGCTAGACATATACTTTAGTCTTTATAACAATGACAACAAATTTATACAGCGTGGGTAGATACATTTTATCGACACACTATCTCGTTATCAATGTTGCTTGTTCATTGCACATAAATTACCCCTTATAAGAGAGTTACAGTCAGCATCATAGCAGCCAAACTGGCCAAATATATCGTAACACATTCTTAGTCCTATAGTAATAAAGACGTAACCAGATTTTTAATTGTTTCGTTAAATCAATTTATATGATTTAGCAGAAAAAAGGGGATAAATAATATTTTTGGTGTGATTCCGGTTAAAAGTTATCGTTATTTTTGGTGTGACTCCGGTTAAAAGGTTAAACCTCCCCAGGCGGGCGTCTGTACGTGGTCAACGGGCCGTCGGATAGCGTGCCGGTCCGCGGCTACGTCATTGACTTCACCACGTCTCGGCTGATCGGCACCTTCGCCCCGGAGACCGAGTTCAGTAACCCCCACGATGTGGTTACTAGCGCTGACGGGTCGAAGGTGTACGTCGCTGAGCTTAATCCATACAGGTGATTTATTTGCACTGTACACTAACCGACTTACCTTGGATCTTTACCTTAATAGAGGATCTATTATTACTGCATGAGTATGGTTTAGATCCATACTAATATTAATAATTGCGTAAGTGTGTCTGTCTGTATGTCTGTTACCTTTTCACGCTTAGACCGCTGGATCGATTTAGATGAAATTTGGTATAGAGATAGTCTGAGTCTCGCGGAAGGACACAGGGTAGTTTTATCCCGGAAATCATGGGTGGGTGGGGTGGTATAAACGAGTTCACCCCACTGCGTAAGGTGTCGCGGTCAGAAGCTAGTACGTAATATGTAACATTGTAACAAATATAAAATAATTTAATTTTTCAACCAAATACGTTTGTCAGTACTCAGTATGTGTGAGAGTGGCCAATGTTTTCCTAAGAGCAGCAGTTTGTTTTACTGATACAGCGAACGAAAAAAACATAGAATGCGAGGTCCTTACAAATTTCTACCCAAACACGTGCCTAAACCCCATGCGCATGCTCGAACACACCCCCGCGTAATGGCACCCATTCTGGGGGGGGCATTTTGCGGCGCTACTTAGACTTCTATGGCTTTTTCGTTCGCTTTACTGATAGCAAAACGTTTTGGTGCGGTGGAAACACTATATACACGCCATATGAAAACATCTTTTTTTATTTCAAGGGTATACAAATTCGAAGATGACGTTTTGCGGAATGAAACCAAACTTGAAAAGAATATGAGCTTGCCAGCCAAACCCACTACCACTATAGGTAAGTATTAGTAGCTTTTCAATATCGTGATGGTTAAAAAGGTTCAAATTAATATACTTACGTATACAGAAGTATCTATGGTGTGAGTTACACTACTCAAATATTTTTTAATAAAGGAAAAATTGAAAAATTTAATGCTCCGAGCCGGATTCGAACCGGCGACCACAGGCATTCATGGCCCGTCGCTACTAACCAACTGAGCTATCGGAACGGTCCGGTTCGGCCACCAAATCTTTCAATCAGTTCCTTCCTACAACGCCTTAGGGAGGCGTGTAGCGACATCTACCAGAAGACTTAGGCTTCTTAACGGCACCAACGTCTCAAATTATATTGAGAAATCGTCAGTAACGATGCGCCACCCCATACTAAATTAATTTTTGTATTAAGCAGTTACGCTGCTAACGAAATTATACATTTTTAAATAAAGGAAAAATTGAAAATTTGTGAATTTTGCTCGGAGCATTAAATTTTTCAATTTTTCCTTTATTTAAAAATGTATAATTTCGTTAGCAGCGTAACTGCTTCATACAAAAATTACTCAAATATTGTTTAATTGAAGCTTATGAACCAACAAACAAACCAACATTTTAATTTAATTTTAACCTTTTGACCATAATGAATGGATATCGTAATAGCTATTTTAAGTAATGTATGTATCTTTAATTTAATACGCTCGACTAAGGGAACATGGTTGAAGTGTGTTGTGGGCGATAGGCTATTTAGCAACCTATCATTGCGATATCACATTTTGTCGATCTTCTATACCCACATTTATGCTAAAAGTGGCACTGGAACATAAGTTTCATGTGCTCTGCCTACCCCTCTGGGAATGAAGGCGTGAATTTATGTATGTATGTAATACGCTACTTTTTAATGTCTTACTTAAAACTGCCGTCAACGCTTGGGACGTCGAGTATCAATGCGTCCGATTTTTTACGAAACGCAGAATCGCTTGAACAAAGTCTCTACCTACCCTATCCTTAATTTCTGTTGGGTAACTGCCTTCTTACGTGCACCGCTCTAACCACCGCATGGCGTGTTATGTGTGCGCCACAGCATAGGCATTATGATGTTCAGGTTTATGTCCCCTAAACACACAACGCGCGAGAAATATCACAAAAATAATATTTCTTGAGGCGCTTGTCCGGTATGCTCCAATAAATTTCGGGGAAACACGACTTTTGCTAAAGCTCTCATGCGGTTAATCTGCCTCGATGTTTTGAACAATTTGGATTAATTGACAAATACTTACTTTTGGATGCTGGTTAGATAAACAACTGTTGCTTCGTAACAGCATAGGCTGTTTGGATCACTACATTTTAGTTTAATTCCACAAGTATCGTATCGATCTGATAACAACATCCTCCACAGAGTGTAGTGTAGCGTCGTCGTAGGTTAGAATCGTGTTTGATGGAGCATTCAATTTTCTCAATGCTCAAAGGTTAGCTGGAAGAGATAAGTTCGCCTTTGTACTTTGATCTATTGTGTGACATGTTTAATACCCCTTTTCCCTGAGAGTATACAGAAACAACACATCTTTCTATAATCCAGTCACAAGGATGTGTCGTGTCGTCAGTACAACGACTTGGCTGCTAATAATAAATAATACTGACCTAATTGATATATTTGATCCACGCATTACTAAATTCAAAAAGTCCTTAACGGACGTCCTCTTCTCTACTCACCCTGAATAATACTAAGTTGTTTGTTACTCTAACTTTTGTTTTGGCGTGGGTAGGCCCCCCACAAGGTGGACTGATGACCTGGTAAAGGTTGCGGGAGTCCGCTGGATGCGGGTGGCGCAGGACCGGCCACTTGGCACTCTTTGGGGAAGGCCTATGTCCAGCAGTGCACGTCTTTCGGCTGATATGATGATGATAGCACTCCCGCCTCTTTCATATTATAGATTTATTCGAGCAGCAACGTGCCTGCTAAACGATAATAAACCATACGGTGGAGAGTTACAGATCGATATTGAATAGCGGGTGATAAATTAGTAACTGACAAATATCACTTATAGCAGAAATTTAATGTTGATAACAGCTTCATTTAATTATTTATTGACATAGCATTTGCCAATATATTTTTCTTTTCAGTTTTGGTTTTAGAGCTTTGGACATTTAAAATTACTGACTAACCATACATACGCTTTAAATTTGAAATTTACACTTGGACCATAAAAAAAATGCATATTTTTTCTAAACTTTCAAGGGTCATATCTTGTTACGATATTAATTATGTTTTATAATTTATACTTTATTACGATAATTTGATGGTTTACTATCCATTTAGCATCTTTATTTCCGTGACTTCCCCTAAGACTTGTAACCATATTTATTCAATATTTTAGACTTGGTTTTCTGGTTATTTATCTCCTTAGCAGTCTCCATAATTACCAAACAACTCCTATTGTATGCTTGTGTGGTTTTATTTTTCTACCCTTACTACTTCATTCTATTTTCTCCGTCAATCATTGATTTTCATCGAGATTGTTATGTGTATACAGAGGGCATATTAAGTTCTCAAGAACTTAATACGCCGTCGTATACACTTTCGGCCGTATTCATAAACGTTAACAACCCACGAGTTTTTTTTTTTATTTTAACTTGATTTTCACAAGTGGTATGTCAAAAAAACAGTTTTTTGGCCTAAAATTGCCAAAGTTTGGTGCCATATATCTCGAAAACTGTGAGTTTTGAAGTAAACATGGGATACTGGGATATTTCGGTAAACCTCGTTGTTGTTTCCTCATCTTGGATATAATTTTATTTTTCTTGGGTTATTATTTTTCCTATATTATACTGTCAAGTAATCTTGCCAACGCATTATCGATCGAAAATGGCGGTATTATGACGCAATTTGGAATGTGCTTTCTATTTATGTGCTACCTTTGTGCATTTATTTTTCTTGCGATGTTTCCAAGACGGTTACAAGTTCTACGCGGACGAAGTCGCGGGCAACAGCTAGTTAATTTAATAAAGATGCTTCTTAAATTGTAACTAATGTTATAACTGTATTTAAGCAAACTCTGTTCTCTTTTACAGGTCGCATTTCTCAACCAATTGTCGTGGATTTTTGCGAGAAGCTTCAATAATTATATATTTTTTTCTCTTTGCCGACTTAGTTTTTAGACATTTCAAGTTCCAACCTCGTATTGTTAAAATTTGCAGATGTAACGACCGTGCCGCATTATGTAAAATTAGTCAATCTCTCTACTATATCTTAGACCTCACACCCGTCACACCTTCGCTGTCATCGGTAAATCAAGCTAACGATTGCTAATGGACGATGACGCGGCGATAATTCATTGTGTTATTACAATGCTGTAACGTCGAATTAGCATCTGCCCACGTGCTCATCCCACCTGAACACCGCCAGTTGACTGTTGCAAAATTTGTACCACATGTGTCATTCATCATATCTGTGTCAGAAAGAGTCATCAGATCCTAGACTTCTAGGCTGTTATTCTTTACGCGCTCATGCGCCTCACCCCTCACGCCTAACGTTACTAGACCTCTAACTACGCTTAGTTAATTCGAATCGCAGCATCAAGATATATTTGTGGGTGAACGGTTACGTAAGTTTAAACAAGTTACAGAATAGCGAAGCTGGACTCAAGAGGTGTTAACCGTACTGTGCGTGCTACTGTTTTGTGGGCCCCAATTTTGGGTAGCCAGGAGGTTCCTCTCTCTGTCGCCCTGGCCCCGTATCATGGTCGGCCTTATCACGGCGATAAGTGACAAGACAGAGCGTCCGTCTCGTTCCATCGAACGGTGTCAGCCAGTGACGGACGCTCTATTTTGTCACTCATCGCGTGATAAGGCCGACCATGATACGCTATGGGTCTGGACACCGGAAGCTTAGGCCCCGCCCCGCAGCCTACGGCACCCTAGGTTAGGATTTTATAATTATTTTTATTCTGTATGTATAGGTTAATATTTTACTGTATTGTAAAGTGGACTAGTTTCACACATGGCAACGATTAATGTTCGCGCAGCGTGCTACGGAAACTTTACATTTTACAAGAGTTAAGAGGCCGCAGAACGCGCGACTTTTATACAAACGTAGTTTAGTTCTAATTTTTAAACTTTCTTTACACTGTGAGATCCGCCATATCCAGGTCGGAAACTAGTTTCTGTAGCTAATCATTATAATAAAAAAATAGAGTCAGAAGTTATTGAAGTGAAAACTTCTTTAGCGGCGCTGAGCACTTTTTGGGATGGGGAAAAATTGTTAAATACGCGACAGAGTTTTGTGACGTCAGATGTGAAGGAGGTCACTTTTTGCTGCTAGCCGATTCGACTTGATTCAAAACTGAACGCTATTCGTAAGAGTATAATGCCGTTAAGCACTTTTTGCAATAGCATATTCTGCAAATAAATTTGTAATTTTAACCAACGCGTCCTTCACCGTTTTGCTATTGAGAAAATTCGAATAGTTCGAATTTGGGCGTTATTCCTGAAGAAATAAAGCTTAGAAAAATATTTACGAACGGCATAAACAAATTGATATTTTGGTCGCCACCGCCGTCTGCTGTTTTTGCAAATTCGAATAGTTCGAATTTAGACGTTATTCCTAAAGAGATAAAGCTTTGAAAAATATTTGGCAATGGCAAAAACAAATTGGTATTGTGTTTGCCGCCGCCCGTCGGCGCGCCGACGGGCGAGCCGGCGGCCCGTCGCACCCAACGCGCCCGCGGCCCGTCCGCCTAAATAATTGATAATTGTTTATAAATTTGCGTCAAATTCATTTTTAGGGTGACACCGTAAGATGTCACGTGACCTGATCGAAAAACTGTTACAATGTTATTGAGTTTTCACTTCTGCCGGCACTCCCGGAGTGCAACCCGCTCTTTTTTTTTTTTTACTAAACTTCTTTTCTAACTAGTTTACCGTCCAACCAAATAGTGAATCCCATTGTATACAAAGTTTCGAATAATTCCAGCACGCCGTTTTAAAATGAGAGCAAACTATATTTGTATGGGGAGCCGACTCGTCGAGCCTCCTGGGGACTCTTATTCATTTATTCATTTATTCAACATCATAAGTCATGCGCATTACAAGGGATGTTAATTAATACAGGTAGGTGGTTGGTACATGACACCCTGAGAGGGCACATAATGTTTTCTAGCGCTTACATATTGCAACAATAACACACAGTTTAATTTTTAAAATTATACATGCACACAGAAGTGGATAAAATTCTTAATACATTACGCTGTCAAAGTTTGTTCATAATGAATAATACATTTCAATTAAAGCAATTACGGGTAAATATAAAAATGTCAAGGTTAAGAAAATGATAGAAATAATAATGTAGAGGTCAGTTAAATGGTAATTAAAATTAAGCCATAATTAAAATTATACTGATTGACATTTTACAATGTATTGTCATTTAAATAATCATCAATGGAATAATAACTCTTCTCAATAAGTAGTTTATGTAATCTACTTTTAAATAATTTGTCGCTGGTTATTTGAATAATTTGTTCAGGTAACTTGTTCATTATAATGATGCATCTGCAGTAGGGACCATTTCTGTACATGGCCAGTTTTGAAATTGGTAGCTTAAATTTATATTTATTATTTCTCTTCGAAGTAATTTTCTGTAGTGTGAACAAATTCGGATGATTTCTAACAAACATTACCGCTTCCTTTATATAAATGCATGGTAACGTAAGTATTTTTTGTGATATGAAGTGTGGACGACAACTATTGGGAATTTGCGTGTTAGTGAGGACACGTATGCACTTTTTTTGCATAACGAATAGCTGATGCGCGTCTGTGCTGGCACCCCACATCACTACGCCATACCTAAGCCATGAGTCTGCGTATGCGTAATATGCTGTTAATGCTGTTTCCAAATTAGTGTTTACTTTAAGGACGTTTAGTGCATATACAAAACTGGACAGTTTTGATTTTACTGTTTGTATGTGGGGTTTCCAATTTAGGTTGGTGTCTAGTTTTATGCCCAATAAATTAAATTCTGCCACTTCTTCAATAATTGTTTTGTCTATTTTCAACGCCGGTTGCAATGGTTTTTTCTGCACGGGCTTAAATTGAATTAGTTTTGTTTTATTTTTATTAATTTCGAGGTTGTGGTCATCGAGCCATTTCTTGGTAGTTTCAGATATCTCGCGTAACCGATCATTGCATTCGTTAGTGTCCGTGCAACTAAACAGCAAAGAGACATCGTCCGCGAACATTATACAAGTTGTGGAATCCAATATTTTTGGCAAGTCGTTTACATAGGCAAGAAACAATATACATCCGGTGACGCTACCCTGCGGAATGGAACATGTAGTGCCTCGTAATTTAGAAACAGAAACTTTAACTTCCCCTGTGTCTTCACAGAAATAATCGATATATACGTATTGGCTGCGATTTTCAAGGTAAGATTTAAACCACGTATAGGCCTTTCCGCGGATACCCATGCCGTATAATTTGGTTAAAAGGATGTTATGGCGAACTCGATCATAAGCCTTGGTCATATCGAGGAGTAACCCTACGCCGTACTTTTTTTTATCTATATTGCTAAGGATTTCCTGAACATAGTTATACACAGCAAGTGCGGTGGTGTGACGTTTCCTGAAGCCGAATTGGTTTTTGTCTAATAATCTAAACTTTTCAAAAAAGCTATATACTCTATTTATCATGCATTTTTCAAAGACTTTTGAGATGGCTGGTAAAAGAGCAATTGGCCTATAATGATTCGGTTCTTTTGAATCACCTCCCGCTTTCAGTATAGGTTTAATTTTGGCAATTTTTAGTAAATCCGGAAATACGCCCTCATTGAAAGATTGGTTTATAAGTAACCGCAACGGGGTGGCTAACTCGGCTGCACACAGCTTTATTAGTGCCGAGGGGATTTCATCTATCCCAAAACTTTTTTTATTTTTCATTCCGCGTATTATTGACAGGATTTCACGCTCAGATACTTCGCTAATAAATATGGAGTTCGGCACCGGAGCGATAACAGGTCGGCCGGCCGGCTGCGTCGGCGCACAGGCACCCCCGCTCCCGGCCGGCGGTGACTCACCTACTGATGCAAAGTGCTCGTTAAGTATGTTAGCAATTGATTGGGGCGATTCTACAATAACTCCATCTATTTTTAAAGACATGCTTTTAATATTTTTTTGCTCGTGATCTTTTTTAGCTGTTGTGTCTCTAATGATACTCCACATGGTTACCGGCGTGAAGTTAGCGGCCAAAAGTTGGCGGCTAATATGCTGCCAACATTGGCCGCCAACTTTTAGCCGCTAACTTCACAGTAAAAAAAAAAACCAAACAAATTAAGAAGTCCTCAATAATCTGTTAAAACTTCTCAACTGTCTTTTATTAAAAAAAACTATTCCGATCAGCTTTTAGTAGAGCTGTACATCGTTTGGTGTGGGCGTTATTAATTACCATTAATCTAATTTTATATCATATTTTTTTTAATATGTTTTCTAGATCAATGAAATAAGTTTAGCTATGCACATATTATAACATATAGGTAGATACGTATACAAAAGCCTACAAAGATCAGCTCTTAAAAGAGCTCAACCTCGTTTAGTATGGGCGTTATGATTTACCGGCCGAAATTATTATAGTTCACTTTTCACAAATCATTTTTTCTGCTTTATTTGTAGATCGATGAATGGGGTTTCACTATGCGCATATTATTTAATACGCATCTAAAAGTCTACTAAGATCAGCTTTTAGTAGAGCTTTACCTCGTTTAGTTTGGGCGTTTTGCGTTTTGACTTACCGGCCAAAATTATTGTAATACCCTATTCAAAAATAATTTTTCTGCATTATTTGTAGATCGATGAATGGGGTTTCACTATGCGCAAATTATTACGCATCTAGAAGGCTACTAAGATCAGCTTTTAGTAGAGCTTTACCTCGTTTAGTTTGGGCGTTATGACTTACCGGCCGAAATTATTATAGTTCACTATTCACGAATCATTTTTTCTGCATAATTTCTAGATCGATGAATGGGGTTTCACTATGCACATATTATTACGCATCTAAAAGGCTACTAAGATCAGCTTTTAGTAGAACTTTACCTCGTTTAGTTTGGGCGTTATGACTTACCGGCCGAAATTTATGGTTCACTATTCACAAATCATTTTTTCTGCAAAATTTCTAGATCGATGAATGGGGTTTCACTATGCACATATTATTACGCATCTAAAAGGCTACTAAGATCAGTCTTTAGTAGAACTTTACCTCGTTTAGTTTGGGCGCTATGACGTACCGGCCGAAATTATTATAGTTCACTATTCACAAATCATTTTTTCTGCATTATTTCTAGATCGATGAATGGGGTTTCACTATGCACATATTATTACGCATCTAAAAGGCTACTAAGATCAACTTTTAGTAGAACTTTACCTCGTTTAGTTTGGGCGTTATGACTTACCGGCCGAAATTTATAGTTCACTATTCACAAATCATTTTTTCTGCAAAATTTCTAGATCGATGAATGGGGTTTCACTATGCACATATTATTACGCATCTAAAAGGCTACTAAGATCAGCTTTTAGTAGAACTTTACCTCGTTTAGTTTGGGCGTTATGACTTACCGGCCGAAATTTATAGTTCACTATTCACAAATCATTTTTTCTGCAAAATTTCTAGATCGATGAATGGGGTTTCACTATGCACATATCATTACGCATCTAAAAGGCTTCTAAGATCAGCTTTTAGTAGAACTTTACCTCGTTTAGTTTGGGCGCTATGACTTACCGGCCGAAATTATTATAGTTCACTATTCACAAATCATTTTTTCTGCATTATTTCTAGATCGATGAATGGGGTTTCACTATGCACATATTATTACGCATCTAAAAGGCTACTAAGATCAGTCTTTAGTAGAACTTTACCTCGTTTAGTTTGGGCGCTATGACGTACCGGCCGAAATTATTATAGTTCACTATTCTCAAATCATTTTTTCTGCATTATTTCTAGATCGATGAATGGGGTTTCACTATGCACATATTATTACGCATCTAAAAGGCTACTAAGATCAGCTTTTAGTAGAACTTTACCTCGTTTAGTTTGGGCGTTATGACTTACCGGCCGAAATTTATAGTTCACTATTCACAAATCATTTTTTCTGCAAAATTTCTAGACCGATGAATGGGGTTTCACTATGCACATATTATTACGCATCTAAAAGGCTAGTAAGATCAGCTTTTAGTAGAACTTTACCTCGTTTAGTTTGGGCGTTATGACTTACCGGCCGAAATTTATAGTTCACTATTCACAAATCATTTTTTCTGCAAAATTTCTAGATCGATGAATGGGGTTTCACTATGCACATATTATTTCGCATCTAAAAGGCTTCTAAGATCAGCTTTTAGTAGAACTTTACCTCGTTTAGTTTGGGCGCTATGACTTACCGGCCGAAATTATTATAGTTCACTATTCACAAATCATTTTTTCTGCATTATTTCTAGATCGATGAATGGGGTTTCTTTATGCACATATTATTACGCATCTAAAAGGCTACTAAGATCAGCTTTTAGTAGAACATTACCTCGTTTAGTTTGGGCGTTATGACTTACCGGCCGAAATTTATAGTTCACTATTCACAAATCATTTTTTCTGCATTATTTCTAGATCGATGAATGGGGTTTCACTATGCACATATTATTACGCATCTAAAAGGCTACTAAGATCAGCTTTTAGTAGAACTTTACCTCGTTTAGTTTGGGCGTTATGACTTACCGGCCGAAATTTATAGTTCACTATTCACAAATCATTTTTTCTGCAAAATTTCTAGATCGATGAATGGGGTTTCACTATGCACATATTATTACGCATCTAAAAGGCTACTAAGATCAGCTTTTAGTAGAACTTTACCTCGTTTAGTTTGGGCGTTATGACTTACCGGCCGAAATTTATGGTTCACTATTCACAAATCATTTTTTCTGCAAAATTTCTAGATCGATGAATGGGGTTTCACTATGCACATATTATTACGCATCTAAAAGGCTACTAAGATCAGCTTTTAGTAGAACTTTACCTAGTTTAGTTTGGGCGTTATGACTTACCGGCCGAAATTTATAGTTCACTATTCACAAATCATTTTTTCTGCAAAATTTCTAGATCGATGAATGGGGTTTCACTATGCACATATTATTACGCATCTAAAAGGCTACTAAGATCAGCTTTTAGTAGAACTTTACCTCGTTTAGTTTGGGCGTTATGACTTACCGGCCGAAATTTATAGTTCACTATTCACAAATCATTTTTTCTGCAAAATTTCTAGATCGATGAATGGGGTTTCACTATGCACATATTATTTCGCATCTAAAAGGCTTCTAAGATCAGCTTTTAGTAGAACTTTACCTCGTTTAGTTTGGGCGCTATGACTTACCGGCCGAAATTATTATAGTTCACTATTCACAAATCATTTTTTCTGCATTATTTCTAGATCGATGAATGGGGTTTCACTATGCACATATTATTACGCATCTAAAAGGCTACTAAGATCAGTCTTTAGTGGAACTTTACCTCGTTTAGTTTGGGCGCTATGACTTACCGGCCGAAATTTATAGTTCACTATTCACAAATCATTTTTTCTGCAAAATTTCTAGATCGATGAATGGGGTTTCACTATGCACATATTATTACGCATCTAAAAGGCTACTAAGATCAGCTTTTAGTAGAACTTTACCTCGTTTAGTTTGGGCGTTATGACTTACCGGCCGAAATTTATAGTTCACTATTCACAAATCATTTTTTCTGCAAAATTTCTAGATCGATGAATGGGGTTTCACTATGCACATATTATTTCGCATCTAAAAGGCTACTAAGATCAGCTTCTAGTAGAACTTTACCTCGTTTAGTTTGGGCGTTATGACTTACCGGCCGAAATTTATAGTTCACTATTCACAAATCATTTTTTCTGCAAAATTTCTAGATCGATGAATGGGGTTTCACTATGCACATATTATTTCGCATCTAAAAGGCTTCTAAGATCAGCTTTTAGTAGAACTTTACCTCGTTTAGTTTGAGCGCTATGACTTACCGGCCGAAATTATTATAGTTCACTATTCACAAATCATTTTTTCTGCATTATTTCTAGATCGATGAATGGGGTTTCACTATGCACATATTATTACGCATCTAAAAGGCTACTAAGATCAGTCTTTAGTGGAACTTTACCTCGTTTAGTTTGGGCGCTATGACTTACCGGCCGAAATTTATAGTTCACTATTCACAAATCATTTTTTCTGCAAAATTTCTAGATCGATGAATGGGGTTTCACTATGCACATATTATTACGCATCTAAAAGGCTACTAAGATCAGCTTTTAGTAGAACTTTACCTTGTTTAGTTTGGGCGTTATGACTTACCGGCCGAAATTTATAGTTCACTATTCACAAATCATTTTTTCTGCAAAATTTCTAGATCGATGAATGGGGTTTTACTATGCACATATCATTACGCATCTAAAAGGCTTCTAAGATCAGCTTTTAGTAGAACTTTACCTCGTTTAGTTTGGGCGCTATGACTTACCGGCCGAAATTATTATAGTTCACTATTCACAAATCATTTCTTCTGCATTATTTCTAGATCGATGAATGGGGTTTCACTATGCACATATTATTACGCATCTAAAAGGCTACTAAGATCAGTCTTTAGTAGAACTTTACCTCGTTTAGTTTGGGCGCTATGACGTACCGGCCGAAATTATTATAGTTCACTATTCACAAATCATGTTTTCTGCATTATTTCTAGATCGATGAATGGGGTTTCACTATACAAATATTATTACGCATCTAAAAGGCTACTAAGATCAGCTTTTAGTAGAACTTTACCTCGTTTAGTTTGGGCGTTATGACTTACCGGCCGAAATTTATAGTTCACTATTCACAAATCATTTTTTCTGCATTAATTCTAGATCGATGAATGGGGTTTCACTATGCACATATTATTACGCATCTAAAAGGCTACTAAGATCAGTCTTTAATAGAACTTTACCTTGTTTAGTTTGGGCGCTATGACTTACCGGCCGAAATTATTATAGTTCACTATTTACAAATCATTTTTTCTGCATTATTTCTAGATCGATGAATGGGGTTTCACTATACACATATTATTACGCATCTAAAAGGCTACTAAGATCAGCTTTTAGTAGAACTTTACCTCGTTTAGTTTGGGCGTTATGACTTACCGGCCGAAATTATTGTAATACCCTATTCAAAAATATTTTTTCTGCATTATTTCTAGATCGATGAATGGGGTTTCACTATGCACATATTATTACGCATCTAAAAAGCTACTAAGATCAGTCTTTAGTAGAACTTTACCTCGTTTAGTTTGGGGGCTATGACTTACCGGCCGAAATTATTGTAATACCCTATTCAAAAATATTTTTTCTGCATTATTTCTAGATCGATGAATGGGGTTTCACTATGCGCATATTATTTCGCATCTAAAAGGCTTCTAAGATCAGCTTTTAGTAGAACTTTACCTCGTTTAGTTTGGGCGCTATGACTTACCGGCCGAAATTATTATAGTTCACTATTCACAAATCATTTTTTCTGCATTATTTCTAGATCGATGAATGGGGTTTCACTATGCACATATTATTACGCATCTAAAAGGCTACTAAGATCAGCTTTTAATAGAACTTTACCTCGTTTAGTTTGGGCGTTATGACTTACCGGCCGAAATTATTATAGTTCACTATTCACAAATCATTTTTTCTGCATTATTTCTAGATCGATGAATGGGGTTTCACTATGCACATATTATTACGCATCTAAAAGGCTACTAAGATCAGCTTTTAGTAGAACTTTACCTCGTTTAGTTTGGGCGTTATGACTTACCGGCCGAAATTTATAGTTCACTATTCACAAATCATTTTTTCTGCAAAATTTCTAGACCGATGAATGGGGTTTCACTATGCACATATTATTACGCATCTAAAAGGCTAGTAAGATCAGCTTTTAGTAGAAATTTATAGTTCACTATTCACAAATCATTTTTTCTGCAAAATTTCTAGATCGATGAATGGGGTTTCACTATGCACATATTATTTCGCATCTAAAAGGCTTCTAAGATCAGCTTTTAGTAGAACTTTACCTCGTTTAGTTTGGGCGCTATGACTTACCGGCCGAAATTATTATAGTTCACTATTCACAAATCATTTTTCTGCATTATTTCTAGATCGATGAATGGGGTTTCACTATGCACATATTATTACGCATCTAAAAGGATACTAAGATCAGTCTTTAGTGGAACTTTACCTAGTTTAGTTTGGGCGCTATGACTTACCGGCCGAAATTATTATAGTTCACTATTCACAAATCATTTTTTCTGCATTATTTCTAGATCGATGAATGGGGTTTTACTATGCACATATTATTACGCATCTAAAAGTCTACTAAGATCAGTCTTTAGTAGAACTTTACCTCGTTTAGTTTGGGGGCTATGACTTACCGGCCGAAATTATTATAGTTCACTATTCACAAATCATTTTTTCTGCATTATTTATAGATCGATGAATGGGGTTTCACTATACACATATTATTACGCATCTAAAAGGCTACTAAGATCAGCTTTTAGTAGAACTTTACCTCGTTTAGTTTGGGCGTTATGACTTACCGGCCGAAATTTATGGTTCACTATTCACAAATCATTTTTTCTGCAAAATTTCTAGATCGATGAATGGGGTTTCACTATGCACATATTATTACGCATCTAAAAGGCTACTAAGATCAGCTTTTAGTAGAACTTTACCTAGTTTAGTTTGGGCGTTATGACTTACCGGCCGAAATTTATAGTTCACTATTCACAAATCATTTTTTCTGCAAAATTTCTAGATCGATGAATGGGGTTTCACTATGCACATATTATTACGCATCTAAAAGGCTACTAAGATCAGCTTTTAGTAGAACTTTACCTCGTTTAGTTTGGGCGTTATGACTTACCGGCCAAAATTTATAGTTCACTATTCACAAATCATTTTTTCTGCAAAATTTCTAGATCGATGAATGGGGTTTCACTATGCACATATTATTACGCATCTAAAAGGCTTCTAAGATCAGCTTTTAGTAGAACTTTACCTCGTTTAGTTTGGGCGCTATGACTTACCGGCCGAAATTTATAGTTCACTATTCACAAATCATTTTTTCTGCATTATTTCTAGATCGATGAATGGGGTTTCACTATGCACATATTATTACGCATCTAAAAGGCTACTAAGATCAGCTTTTAGTAGAACTTTACCTCGTTTAGTTTGGGCGTTATGACTTACCGGCCGAAATTTATAGTTCACTATTCACAAATCATTTTTTCTGCATTATTTCTAGATTGATGAATGGGGTTTCACTATGCACATATTATTACGCATCTAAAAGGCTACTAAGATCAGCTTTTAGTAGAACTTTACCTCGTTTAGTTTGGGCGTTATGACTTACCGGCCGAAATTTATAGTTCACTATTCACAAATCATTTTTTCTGCAAAATTTCTAGATCGATGAATGGGGTTTCACTATGCACATATTATTACGCATCTAAAAGGCTACTAAGATCAGCTTTTAGTAGAACTTTACCTCGTTTAGTTTGGGGGCTATGACTTACCGGCCGAAATTATTATAGTTCACTATTCACAAATCATTTTTTCTGCATTATTTATAGATCGATGAATGGGGTTTCACTATACACATATTATTACGCATCTAAAAGGCTACTAAGATCAGCTTTTAGTAGAACTTTACCTCGTTTAGTTTGGGCGTTATGACTTACCGGCCGAAATTTATGGTTCACTATTCACAAATCATTTTTTCTGCAAAATTTCTAGATCGATGAATGGGGTTTCACTATGCACATATTATTACGCATCTAAAAGGCTACTAAGATCAGCTTTTAGTAGAACTTTACCTAGTTTAGTTTGGGCGTTATGACTTACCGGCCGAAATTTATAGTTCACTATTCACAAATCATTTTTTCTGCAAAATTTCTAGATCGATGAATGGGGTTTCACTATGCACATATTATTACGCATCTAAAAGGCTACTAAGATCAGCTTTTAGTAGAACTTTACCTCGTTTAGTTTGGGCGTTATGACTTACCGGCCAAAATTTATAGTTCACTATTCACAAATCATTTTTTCTGCAAAATTTCTAGATCGATGAATGGGGTTTCACTATGCACATATTATTACGCATCTAAAAGGCTTCTAAGATCAGCTTTTAGTAGAACTTTACCTCGTTTAGTTTGGGCGCTATGACTTACCGGCCGAAATTTATAGTTCACTATTCACAAATCATTTTTTCTGCATTATTTCTAGATCGATGAATGGGGTTTCACTATGCACATATTATTACGCATCTAAAAGGCTACTAAGATCAGCTTTTAGTAGAACTTTACCTCGTTTAGTTTGGGCGTTATGACTTACCGGCCGAAATTTATAGTTCACTATTCACAAATCATTTTTTCTGCATTATTTCTAGATTGATGAATGGGGTTTCACTATGCACATATTATTACGCATCTAAAAGGCTACTAAGATCAGCTTTTAGTAGAACTTTACCTCGTTTAGTTTGGGCGTTATGACTTACCGGCCGAAATTTATAGTTCACTATTCACAAATCATTTTTTCTGCAAAATTTCTAGATCGATGAATGGGGTTTCACTATGCACATATTATTACGCATCTAAAAGGCTACTAAGATCAGCTTTTAGTAGAACTTTACCTCGTTTAGTTTGGGCGTTATGACTTACCGGCCGAAATTTATAGTTCACTATTCACAAATCATTTTTTCTGCAAAATTTCTAGATCGATGAATGGGGTTTCACTATGCACATATCATTACGCATCTAAAAGGCTTCTAAGATCAGCTTTTAGTAGAACTTTACCTCGTTTAGTTTGGGCGCTATGACTTACCGGCCGAAATTATTATAGTTCACTATTCACAAATCATTTTTTCTGCATTATTTCTAGATCGATGAATGGGGTTTCACTATGCACATATTATTACGCATCTAAAAGGCTACTAAGATCAGTCTTTAGTAGAACTTTACCTCGTTTAGTTTGGGCGCTATGACGTACCGGCCGAAATTATTATAGTTCACTATTCACAAATCATTTTTTCTGCATTATTTCTAGATCGATGAATGGGGTTTCAGTATGCACATATTATTACGCATCTAAAAGGCTACTAAGATCAGCTTTTAGTAGAACTTTACCTCGTTTAGTTTGGGCGTTATGACTTACCGGCCGAAATTTATAGTTCACTATTCACAAATCATTTTTTCTGCAAAATTTCTAGATCGATGAATGGGGTTTCACTATGCACATATTATTACGCATCTAAAAGGCTACTAAGATCAGCTTTTAGTAGAACTTTACCTCGTTTAGTTTGGGCGTTATGACTTACCGGCCGAAATTTATAGTTCACTATTCACAAATCATTTTTTCTGCAAAATTTCTAGATCGATGAATGGGGTTTCACTATGCACATATTATTACGCATCTAAAAGGCTACAAAGATCAGTCTTTAGTAGAACTTTACCTCGTTTAGTTTGGGCGCTATGACGTACCAGCCGAAATTATTATAGTTCACTATTCACAAATCATTTTTTCTGCATTATTTCTAGATCGATGAATGGGGTTTCACTATGCACATATTATTACGCATCTAAAAGGCTACTAAGATTAGCTTTTAGTAGAACTTTACCTCGTTTAGTTTGGGCGTTATGACTTACCGGCCGAAATTTATAGTTCACTATTCACAAATCATTTTTTCTGCAAAATTTCTAGATCGATGAATGGGGTTTCACTATGCACATATTATTACGCATCTAAAAGGCTACAAAGATCAGTCTTTAGTAGAACTTTACCTCGTTTAGTTTGGGCGCTATGACGTACCAGCCGAAATTATTATAGTTCACTATTCACAAATCATTTTTTCTGCATTATTTCTAGATCGATGAATGGGGTTTCACTATGCACATATTATTACGCATCTAAAAGGCTACTAAGATCAGCTTTTAGTAGAACTTTACCTAGTTTAGTTTGGGCGTTATGACTTACCGGCCGAAATTTATAGTTCACTATTCACAAATCATTTTTTCTGCAAAATTTCTAGATCGATGAATGGGGTTTCACTATGCACATATTATTACGCATCTAAAAGGCTACTAAGATCAGCTTTTAGTAGAACTTTACCTCGTTTAGTTTGGGCGTTATGACTTACCGGCCAAAATTTATAGTTCACTATTCACAAATCATTTTTTCTGCAAAATTTCTAGATCGATGAATGGGGTTTCACTATGCACATATTATTACGCATCTAAAAGGCTTCTAAGATCAGCTTTTAGTAGAACTTTACCTCGTTTAGTTTGGGCGCTATGACTTACCGGCCGAAATTTATAGTTCACTATTCACAAATCATTTTTTCTGCATTATTTCTAGATCGATGAATGGGGTTTCACTATGCACATATTATTACGCATCTAAAAGGCTACTAAGATCAGCTTTTAGTAGAACTTTACCTCGTTTAGTTTGGGCGTTATGACTTACCGGCCGAAATTTATAGTTCACTATTCACAAATCATTTTTTCTGCATTATTTCTAGATTGATGAATGGGGTTTCACTATGCACATATTATTACGCATCTAAAAGGCTACTAAGATCAGCTTTTAGTAGAACTTTACCTCGTTTAGTTTGGGCGTTATGACTTACCGGCCGAAATTTATAGTTCACTATTCACAAATCATTTTTTCTGCAAAATTTCTAGATCGATGAATGGGGTTTCACTATGCACATATTATTACGCATCTAAAAGGCTACTAAGATCAGCTTTTAGTAGAACTTTACCTCGTTTAGTTTGGGCGTTATGACTTACCGGCCGAAATTTATAGTTCACTATTCACAAATCATTTTTTCTGCAAAATTTCTAGATCGATGAATGGGGTTTCACTATGCACATATCATTACGCATCTAAAAGGCTTCTAAGATCAGCTTTTAGTAGAACTTTACCTCGTTTAGTTTGGGCGCTATGACTTACCGGCCGAAATTATTATAGTTCACTATTCACAAATCATTTTTTCTGCATTATTTCTAGATCGATGAATGGGGTTTCACTATGCACATATTATTACGCATCTAAAAGGCTACTAAGATCAGTCTTTAGTAGAACTTTACCTCGTTTAGTTTGGGCGCTATGACGTACCGGCCGAAATTATTATAGTTCACTATTCACAAATCATTTTTTCTGCATTATTTCTAGATCGATGAATGGGGTTTCAGTATGCACATATTATTACGCATCTAAAAGGCTACTAAGATCAGCTTTTAGTAGAACTTTACCTCGTTTAGTTTGGGCGTTATGACTTACCGGCCGAAATTTATAGTTCACTATTCACAAATCATTTTTTCTGCAAAATTTCTAGATCGATGAATGGGGTTTCACTATGCACATATTATTACGCATCTAAAAGGCTACTAAGATCAGCTTTTAGTAGAACTTTACCTCGTTTAGTTTGGGCGTTATGACTTACCGGCCGAAATTTATAGTTCACTATTCACAAATCATTTTTTCTGCAAAATTTCTAGATCGATGAATGGGGTTTCACTATGCACATATTATTACGCATCTAAAAGGCTACAAAGATCAGTCTTTAGTAGAACTTTACCTCGTTTAGTTTGGGCGCTATGACGTACCAGCCGAAATTATTATAGTTCACTATTCACAAATCATTTTTTCTGCATTATTTCTAGATCGATGAATGGGGTTTCACTATGCACATATTATTACGCATCTAAAAGGCTACTAAGATTAGCTTTTAGTAGAACTTTACCTCGTTTAGTTTGGGCGTTATGACTTACCGGCCGAAAGTTATAGTTCACTATTCACAAATCATTTTTTCTGCAAAATTTCTAGATCGATGAATGGGGTTTCACTATGCACATATTATTTCGCATCTAAAAGGCTTCTAAGATCAGCTTTTAGTAGAACTTTACCTCGTTTAGTTTGGGCGCTATGACTTACCGGCCGAAATTATTATAGTTCACTATTCACAAATCATTTTTTCTGCATTATTTCTAGATCGATGAATGGGGTTTCACTATGCACATATTATTACGCATCTAAAAGGATACTAAGATCAGTCTTTAGTGGAACTTTACCTAGTTTAGTTTGGGCGCTATGACTTACCGGCCGAAATTATTATAGTTCACTATTCACAAATCATTTTTTCTGCATTATTTCTAGATCGATGAATGGGGTTTTACTATGCACATATTATTACGCATCTAAAAGTCTACTAAGATCAGTCTTTAGTAGAACTTTACCTCGTTTAGTTTGGGGGCTATGACTTACCGGCCGAAATTATTATAGTTCACTATTCACAAATCATTTTTTCTGCATTATTTATAGATCGATGAATGGGGTTTCACTATACACATATTATTACGCATCTAAAAGGCTACTAAGATCAGCTTTTAGTAGAACTTTACCTCGTTTAGTTTGGGCGTTATGACTTACCGGCCGAAATTTATGGTTCACTATTCACAAATCATTTTTTCTGCAAAATTTCTAGATCGATGAATGGGGTTTCACTATGCACATATTATTACGCATCTAAAAGGCTACTAAGATCAGCTTTTAGTAGAACTTTACCTAGTTTAGTTTGGGCGTTATGACTTACCGGCCGAAATTTATAGTTCACTATTCACAAATCATTTTTTCTGCAAAATTTCTAGATCGATGAATGGGGTTTCACTATGTTCATATTATTACGCATCTAAAAGGCTACTAAGATCAGCTTTTAGTAGAACTTTACCTCGTTTAGTTTGGGCGCTATGACTTACCGGCCGAAATTATTATAGTTCACTATTCACAAATCATTTTTTCTGCATTATTTCTAGATCGATGAATGGGGTTTCACTATGCACATATTATTACGCATCTAAAAGGCTACTAAGATCAGTCTTTAGTGGAACTTTACCTCGTTTAGTTTGGGCGCTATGACTTACCGGCCGAAATTATTATAGTTCACTACTTACAAATCATTTTTTCTGCATTATTTCTAGATCGATGAATGGGGTTTCACTATGCACATATTATTACGCATCTAAAAGGCTACTAAGATCAGTCTTTAGTAGAACTTTACCTCGTTTAGTTTGGGCGCTATGACGTACCGGCCGAAATTATTATAGTTCACTATTCACAAATCATTTTTTCTGCATTATTTCTAGATCGATGAATGGGGTTTCACTATGCACATATTATTACGCATCTAAAAGGGTACTAAGATCAGCTTTTAGTAGAACTTTACCTCGTTTAGTTTGGGCGCTATGACTTACCGGCCGAAATTTATAGTTCACTATTCACAAATCATTTTTTCTGCAAAATTTCTAGATCGATGAATGGGGTTTCACTATACACATATTATTACGCATCTAAAAGGCTACTAAGATCAGCTTTTAGTAGAACTTTACCTCGTTTAGTTTGGGCGTTATGACTTACCGGCCGAAATTTATAGTTCACTATTCACAAATCATTTTTTCTGCAAAATTTCTAGATCGATGAATGGGGTTTCACTATGCACATATTATTACGCATCTAAAAGGCTACTAAGATCAGCTTTTAGTAGAACTTTACCTCGTTTAGTTTGGGCGTTATGACTTACCGGCCGAAATTTATAGTTCACTATTCACAAATCATTTTTTCTGCAAAATTTCTAGATCGATGAATGGGGTTTCACTATGCACATATCATTACGCATCTAAAAGGCTTCTAAGATCAGCTTTTAGTAGAACTTTACCTCGTTTAGTTTGGGCGCTATGACTTACCGGCCGAAATTATTATAGTTCACTATTCACAAATCATTTTTTCTGCATTATTTCTAGATCGATGAATGGGGTTTCACTATGCACATATTATTACGCATCTAAAAGGCTACTAAGATCAGTCTTTAGTAGAACTTTACCTCGTTTAGTTTGGGCGCTATGACGTACCGGCCGAAATTATTATAGTTCACTATTCACAAATCATTTTTTCTGCATTATTTCTAGATCGATGAATGGGGTTTCAGTATGCACATATTATTACGCATCTAAAAGGCTACTAAGATCAGCTTTTAGTAGAACTTTACCTCGTTTAGTTTGGGCGTTATGACTTACCGGCCGAAATTTATAGTTCACTATTCACAAATCATTTTTTCTGCAAAATTTCTAGATCGATGAATGGGGTTTCACTATGCACATATTATTACGCATCTAAAAGGCTACTAAGATCAGCTTTTAGTAGAACTTTACCTCGTTTAGTTTGGGCGTTATGACTTACCGGCCGAAATTTATAGTTCACTATTCACAAATCATTTTTTCTGCAAAATTTCTAGATCGATGAATGGGGTTTCACTATGCACATATTATTACGCATCTAAAAGGCTACAAAGATCAGTCTTTAGTAGAACTTTACCTCGTTTAGTTTGGGCGCTATGACGTACCAGCCGAAATTATTATAGTTCACTATTCACAAATCATTTTTTCTGCATTATTTCTAGATCGATGAATGGGGTTTCACTATGCACATATTATTACGCATCTAAAAGGCTACTAAGATTAGCTTTTAGTAGAACTTTACCTCGTTTAGTTTGGGCGTTATGACTTACCGGCCGAAAGTTATAGTTCACTATTCACAAATCATTTTTTCTGCAAAATTTCTAGATCGATGAATGGGGTTTCACTATGCACATATTATTTCGCATCTAAAAGGCTTCTAAGATCAGCTTTTAGTAGAACTTTACCTCGTTTAGTTTGGGCGCTATGACTTACCGGCCGAAATTATTATAGTTCACTATTCACAAATCATTTTTTCTGCATTATTTCTAGATCGATGAATGGGGTTTCACTATGCACATATTATTACGCATCTAAAAGGATACTAAGATCAGTCTTTAGTGGAACTTTACCTAGTTTAGTTTGGGCGCTATGACTTACCGGCCGAAATTATTATAGTTCACTATTCACAAATCATTTTTTCTGCATTATTTCTAGATCGATGAATGGGGTTTTACTATGCACATATTATTACGCATCTAAAAGTCTACTAAGATCAGTCTTTAGTAGAACTTTACCTCGTTTAGTTTGGGGGCTATGACTTACCGGCCGAAATTATTATAGTTCACTATTCACAAATCATTTTTTCTGCATTATTTATAGATCGATGAATGGGGTTTCACTATACACATATTATTACGCATCTAAAAGGCTACTAAGATCAGCTTTTAGTAGAACTTTACCTCGTTTAGTTTGGGCGTTATGACTTACCGGCCGAAATTTATGGTTCACTATTCACAAATCATTTTTTCTGCAAAATTTCTAGATCGATGAATGGGGTTTCACTATGCACATATTATTACGCATCTAAAAGGCTACTAAGATCAGCTTTTAGTAGAACTTTACCTAGTTTAGTTTGGGCGTTATGACTTACCGGCCGAAATTTATAGTTCACTATTCACAAATCATTTTTTCTGCAAAATTTCTAGATCGATGAATGGGGTTTCACTATGTTCATATTATTACGCATCTAAAAGGCTACTAAGATCAGCTTTTAGTAGAACTTTACCTCGTTTAGTTTGGGCGCTATGACTTACCGGCCGAAATTATTATAGTTCACTATTCACAAATCATTTTTTCTGCATTATTTCTAGATCGATGAATGGGGTTTCACTATGCACATATTATTACGCATCTAAAAGGCTACTAAGATCAGTCTTTAGTGGAACTTTACCTCGTTTAGTTTGGGCGCTATGACTTACCGGCCGAAATTATTATAGTTCACTACTTACAAATCATTTTTTCTGCATTATTTCTAGATCGATGAATGGGGTTTCACTATGCACATATTATTACGCATCTAAAAGGCTACTAAGATCAGTCTTTAGTAGAACTTTACCTCGTTTAGTTTGGGCGCTATGACGTACCGGCCGAAATTATTATAGTTCACTATTCACAAATCATTTTTTCTGCATTATTTCTAGATCGATGAATGGGGTTTCACTATGCACATATTATTACGCATCTAAAAGGGTACTAAGATCAGCTTTTAGTAGAACTTTACCTCGTTTAGTTTGGGCGCTATGACTTACCGGCCGAAATTTATAGTTCACTATTCACAAATCATTTTTTCTGCAAAATTTCTAGATCGATGAATGGGGTTTCACTATACACATATTATTACGCATCTAAAAGGCTACTAAGATCAGCTTTTAGTAGAACTTTACCTCGTTTAGTTTGGGCGTTATGACTTACCGGCCGAAATTTATAGTTCACTATTCACAAATCATTTTTTCTGCAAAATTTCTAGATCGATGAATGGGGTTTCACTATGCACATATTATTACGCATCTAAAAGGCTACTAAGATCAGCTTTTAGTAGAACTTTACCTCGTTTAGTTTGGGCGTTATGACTTACCGGCCAAAATTTATAGTTCACTATTCACAAATCATTTTTTCTGCAAAATTTCTAGATCGATGAATGGGGTTTCACTATGCACATATTATTACGCATCTAAAAGGCTTCTAAGATCAGCTTTTAGTAGAACTTTACCTCGTTTAGTTTGGGCGCTATGACTTACCGGCCGAAATTTATAGTTCACTATTCACAAATCATTTTTTCTGCATTATTTCTAGATCGATGAATGGGGTTTCACTATGCACATATTATTACGCATCTAAAAGGCTACTAAGATCAGCTTTTAGTAGAACTTTACCTCGTTTAGTTTGGGCGTTATGACTTACCGGCCGAAATTTATAGTTCACTATTCACAAATCATTTTTTCTGCATTATTTCTAGATTGATGAATGGGGTTTCACTATGCACATATTATTACGCATCTAAAAGGCTACTAAGATCAGCTTTTAGTAGAACTTTACCTCGTTTAGTTTGGGCGTTATGACTTACCGGCCGAAATTTATAGTTCACTATTCACAAATCATTTTTTCTGCAAAATTTCTAGATCGATGAATGGGGTTTCACTATGCACATATTATTACGCATCTAAAAGGCTACTAAGATCAGCTTTTAGTAGAACTTTACCTCGTTTAGTTTGGGCGTTATGACTTACCGGCCGAAATTTATGGTTCACTATTCACAAATCATTTTTTCTGCAAAATTTCTAGATCGATGAATGGGGTTTCACTATGCACATATTATTACGCATCTAAAAGGCTACTAAGATCAGCTTTTAGTAGAACTTTACCTAGTTTAGTTTGGGCGTTATGACTTACCGGCCGAAATTTATAGTTCACTATTCACAAATCATTTTTTCTGCAAAATTTCTAGATCGATGAATGGGGTTTCACTATGCACATATTATTACGCATCTAAAAGGCTACTAAGATCAGCTTTTAGTAGAACTTTACCTCGTTTAGTTTGGGCGTTATGACTTACCGGCCGAAATTATTGTAATACCCTATTCAAAAATATTTTTTCTGCATTATTTATAGATCGATGAATGGGGTTTCACTATGCGCATATTATTTCGCATCTAAAAGGCTTCTAAGATCAGCTTTTAGTAGAACTTTACCTCGTTTAGTTTGGGCGCTATGACTTACCGGCCGAAATTATTATAGTTCACTATTCACAAATCATTTTTTCTGCATTATTTCTAGATCGATGAATGGGGTTTCACTATACACATATTATTACGCATTTAAAAGGCTACTAAGATCAGCTTTTAGTAGAACTTTACCTCGTTTAGTTTGGGCGTTATGACTTACCGGCCGAAATTTATAGTTCACTATTCACAAATCATTTTTTCTGCAAAATTTCTAGATCGATGAATGGGGTTTCACTATGCACATATTATTACGCATCTAAAAGGCTTCTAAGATCAGCTTTTAGTAGAACTTTACCTCGTTTAGTTTGGGCGCTATGACTTACCGGCCGAAATTATTATAGTTCACTATTCACAAATCATTTTTTCTGCATTATTTCTAGATCGATGAATGGGGTTTCACTATGCACATATTATTACGCATCTAAAAGGCTACTAAGATCAGTCTTTAGTAGAACTTTACCTCGTTTAGTTTGGGCGCTATGACTTACCGGCCGAAATTATTATAGTTCACTACTTACAAATCATTTTTTCTGCATTATTTCTAGATTGATGAATGGGGTTTCACTATGCACATATTATTACGCATCTAAAAGGCTACTAAGATCAGCTTTTAGTAGAACTTTACCTCGTTTAGTTTGGGCGTTATGACTTACCGGCCGAAATTTATAGTTCACTATTCACAAATCATTTTTTCTGCAAAATTTCTAGATCGATGAATGGGGTTTCACTATGCACATATTATTACGCATCTAAAAGGCTACTAAGATCAGCTTTTAGTAGAACTTTACCTCGTTTAGTTTGGGCGTTATGACTTACCGGCCGAAATTTATGGTTCACTATTCACAAATCATTTTTTCTGCAAAATTTCTAGATCGATGAATGGGGTTTCACTATGCACATATTATTACGCATCTAAAAGGCTACTAAGATCAGCTTTTAGTAGAACTTTACCTAGTTTAGTTTGGGCGTTATGACTTACCGGCCGAAATTTATAGTTCACTATTCACAAATCATTTTTTCTGCAAAATTTCTAGATCGATGAATGGGGTTTCACTATGCACATATTATTACGCATCTAAAAGGCTACTAAGATCAGCTTTTAGTAGAACTTTACCTCGTTTAGTTTGGGCGTTATGACTTACCGGCCGAAATTATTGTAATACCCTATTCAAAAATATTTTTTCTGCATTATTTATAGATCGATGAATGGGGTTTCACTATGCGCATATTATTTCGCATCTAAAAGGCTTCTAAGATCAGCTTTTAGTAGAACTTTACCTCGTTTAGTTTGGGCGCTATGACTTACCGGCCGAAATTATTATAGTTCACTATTCACAAATCATTTTTTCTGCATTATTTCTAGATCGATGAATGGGGTTTCACTATACACATATTATTACGCATTTAAAAGGCTACTAAGATCAGCTTTTAGTAGAACTTTACCTCGTTTAGTTTGGGCGTTATGACTTACCGGCCGAAATTTATAGTTCACTATTCACAAATCATTTTTTCTGCATTATTTCTAGATCGATGAATGGGGTTTCACTATGCACATATTATTACGCATCTAAAAGGCTACTAAGATCAGTCTTTAGTAGAACTTTACCTCGTTTAGTTTGGGCGCTATGACTTACCGGCCGAAATTATTATAGTTCACTACTTACAAATCATTTTTTCTGCATTATTTCTAGATTGATGAATGGGGTTTCACTATGCACATATTATTACGCATCTAAAAGGCTACTAAGATCAGCTTTTAGTAGAACTTTACCTCGTTTAGTTTGGGCGTTATGACTTACCGGCCGAAATTTATAGTTCACTATTCACAAATCATTTTTTCTGCAAAATTTCTAGATCGATGAATGGGGTTTCACTATGCACATATTATTACGCATCTAAAAGGCTACTAAGATCAGCTTTTAGTAGAACTTTACCTCGTTTAGTTTGGGCGTTATGACTTACCGGCCGAAATTTATGGTTCACTATTCACAAATCATTTTTTCTGCAAAATTTCTAGATCGATGAATGGGGTTTCACTATGCACATATTATTACGCATCTAAAAGGCTACTAAGATCAGCTTTTAGTAGAACTTTACCTAGTTTAGTTTGGGCGTTATGACTTACCGGCCGAAATTTATAGTTCACTATTCACAAATCATTTTTTCTGCAAAATTTCTAGATCGATGAATGGGGTTTCACTATGCACATATTATTACGCATCTAAAAGGCTACTAAGATCAGCTTTTAGTAGAACTTTACCTCGTTTAGTTTGGGCGTTATGACTTACCGGCCGAAATTATTGTAATACCCTATTCAAAAATATTTTTTCTGCATTATTTATAGATCGATGAATGGGGTTTCACTATGCGCATATTATTTCGCATCTAAAAGGCTTCTAAGATCAGCTTTTAGTAGAACTTTACCTCGTTTAGTTTGGGCGCTATGACTTACCGGCCGAAATTATTATAGTTCACTATTCACAAATCATTTTTTCTGCATTATTTCTAGATCGATGAATGGGGTTTCACTATACACATATTATTACGCATTTAAAAGGCTACTAAGATCAGCTTTTAGTAGAACTTTACCTCGTTTAGTTTGGGCGTTATGACTTACCGGCCGAAATTTATAGTTCACTATTCACAAATCATTTTTTCTGCAAAATTTCTAGATCGATGAATGGGGTTTCACTATGCACATATTATTACGCATCTAAAAGGCTTCTAAGATCAGCTTTTAGTAGAACTTTACCTCGTTTAGTTTGGGCGCTATGACTTACCGGCCGAAATTATTATAGTTCACTATTCACAAATCATTTTTTCTGCATTATTTCTAGATCGATGAATGGGGTTTCACTATGCACATATTATTACGCATCTAAAAGGCTACTAAGATCAGTCTTTAGTAGAACTTTACCTCGTTTAGTTTGGGCGCTATGACTTACCGGCCGAAATTATTATAGTTCACTACTTACAAATCATTTTTTCTGCATTATTTCTAGATCGATGAATGGGGTTTCACTATACACATATTATTACGCATCTAAAAGGCTACTAAGATCAGCTTTTAGTAGAACTTTACCTCGTTTAGTTTGGGCGTTATGACTTACCGGCCGAAATTTATAGTTCACTATTCACAAATCATTTTTTCTGCATTATTTCTAGATCGATGAATGGGGTTTCTTTATGCACATATTATTACGCATCTAAAAGGCTACTAAGATCAGCTTTTAGTAGAACTTTACCTCGTTTAGTTTGGGCGTTATGACTTACCGGCCGAAATTTATAGTTCACTATTCACAAATCATTTTTTCTGCATTATTTCTAGATCGATGAATGGGGTTTCACTATGCACATATTATTACGCATCTAAAAGGCTACTAAGATCAGCTTTTAGTAGAGCTTTACCTCGTTTAGTTTGGGCGTTTTGCGTTTTGACTTACCGCCCGAAATTATTGTAGTACCCTATTCAAAAATATTTTGAGGTGGGGGTTTGCATAAAAGGGGGTGTCTGCCATTGAATAGCCCCTTATTTGCTTGGCAACTGCAGAAGACTCAACCGTCTACTAAAATCCACTCCTCCATGACGACTGTCTTATGGTACTAGTTATTTGTTCGTGTAAATACCAACTAAAATAAATAAAAGGTGTAATTTGGTACGCTACGGCACAGAATTAATATAAGTAACAATTCAATAAATATATATTGATCAAATATTATGTTTCTATTCTATTTCTATTACTCACCACCCACAGCATGACCCTGCTTTCACATTCAATAGCTGAAAATAATGGTTTATATTTTGAAATAAAGGAAAAATGTAATGCTCCGAGCCGGATTCGAACCGGCGACCACAGGCATTCATTTGGCAGAATTGCGGTTTTTGGTGCGGGCAGGCATTTGGTGGCCGAACCGGATTGTTCCGATAGCTCAGTTGGTAAGTAGCGACGGGCCATGAATGCCTGTGGACGCCGGTTCGCATCCGGCTCGGAGCATTAAATTTTTAAATTTTTCCTTTATTAAAAATGTATAATTTCGTTAGAAGCGTAACTGCTTAATACAAAATTAATAATGGTTTAGTTTGTCTTTTACTCGGCTTATACATATTCTTTGCATTATGCACATGATAAGTGTGATAGGAAACACTTACCATGTTGCATCGGCTAGACCAACGTGTCTTGCAGTCAAGAACCAGCTGAATTGTTTTGCCAAACTCTTGCTGAATATACCTAATTCTGAAGCAAATCATTTTTGGTAGGAGAATTTCTAAAAAGTTTGACGCACTTTCTTAGTTTTTATATAATCATTTGGTATTCTGTCGCCAAAAAATAATCATTACAACTGCACAACTAAAACAATTAGCAATGTAAACAAACAAATTAGCCGCCTCCCCGCACGCATGTACTTCTTTCTCAGTCACTCGACACTGTTCTATATTATCTGTCCCGCTAGTCACCTTTCGTTAATATTCGGAAATACTCGGATTAGTTTAGCCGCCCAGTCCCGTCAATCCCGAACGGGATCCCGTCATATTATGCGTCGGGATTGATCCTGAAAAATTACACGGGATCTCGCGGGATCGGGATTGCATTAGGACTGTCCTAACACTCATATGCCTTATCTTTAGTTTTCCTAACATCGTATGTTTTTTTTTCCATAATGTTATATTTCCTAACGTCACTTGCCGTATTGATTATTCAAATATTCATCCTAACGTTATGTGCCATAATAGTCATGTATCATAATTATCAGTAAGCCTAATGATCGTTAACCCTATTGATTATTTTTCCTAACTTTGTACGGCCTATTGTAGTTTGTCCCATATTTGTGTGTGTGTTGTTTGATAGTCGTGCAGTGAGTCGACGCCACCCCGCTGCGCGGGGTGTCTATTTCTAGTCTGAGGGACACAAGTGAACCCTAACGTCCCTTAGGTCATTCAGGGCAATCATTACATACTAGTGCCCATTAGGACAACAACACTTAGGATAAATGACATGTAGTGAAACGTTATTAGGGATTTCGAGGAATATGCAAAATAAAAATAGGGATATTAATAATTATGATATTTATGATAAAATGATTCGGGCAAATGAGTTTTAGGGCAATCATTACATTATGGAAAATGATGGTTATGGCCATTGATTGTTAGGGCATTAATGCCCATTAGGACAAAACAGTTCGGGCCAGTGATTTTACGACAAACGATGTTAGGGATCGCGAGGGAGAGCCTAAACTTATAACACCCCTCTCTTTGCGTTGGGGGTTAAAAATATTACGGGTTATAGGTACTCAAAACCATTTTTCAACTCAGTGCACAGTGGTCCATTTGTGTGATATTGGACTCTTAAGGTGGTTTATTGCTTTCAATACAAAACGTTATTTGACATTCGCAGGGTAACGGCGTGATATTTTAAGAAAGTTATGTAACAAACTTTCATAGATTGGTTTTCTATTAATAAACTTGTAGAAACTAGAATACTTTGAGGAAAATAGTTTTCCCAAAGTATCACGTTCCAAACTAATTTCTCAAATTATTGTAGTTTATGTATACAAGTTTATTCTAGGGAAGGGGGAATTTCACGTAAACGGAAAGCCAATCTATGAGTTTGTTACATAAGTTTCTTAAAATATCACGCCGTTAGCCTGTGCGTAGTTAAGCGCGTGCGTTTCGATGTAAGAAACACGGAACCCTACACTGCGCGTGGCCCGACACGCACTTGGCGCTGGCGCTCTCGCTAGCGCTAACCGCGCGAGCTTCAGTACTGCCGATGACCCATTGCGCTAGTACACATTAGAACTGATCCTGACATTTTCTCTGTTTCTCGTATTTCTTGTTGGTGACTGAGAAATCGAATACATTGTTACGTTTGCGTAGCTGCGCTCTGAGTCGAGACCTGTCAGGGAAAAGTTGGGCAAAAAAAATAGTATATTTCGATGCCAGTGCGGAAAGTATGTCATTACCTAAGAATACCATTTCCGCACGTGTATCGAACGACGTTTTTTAAAACAGTTGCAAAAAAATAAAAAAAACAACAAGTAAGGAATTCGAAACGTTTATATTATTAATTCTGTAACATCATTGGATAGTCGCCATCAGATATATCGGAGCGGCCAAAGTGCTTATAAATATCTGAACACGTCTCTAATACCTTGACAATAGAGACGTGTGTTCAGATATTTGTGAGCACTTTGGCCGTCCCGATATATATGATGGCGACTGTAATATAGCTGAAAAATAATGAAGTTGTTCAAACATACAATACAATACAAATACTCTTTATTGCACACCTCACACAAACAAAGCAGTTAAAAAGAGAAACAATACAATAACATGTAGTAGAGGTAGACAACAGGCGGTCTTATCGCTGAAGAGCGATCTCTTCCAGACAGTCTTTGGGTATCGGAGAAAGAGATAAAACTAGATTATGTAGTAGGTGGTGCGGAGATTATAATAAGCCAAAAATCAAAATAATTATATTAATACACGTACATAAATAGCTCTATACATAAACATACATACACAATCATACATATATACAAATAATACAGTTTTATCTTATTTATTTTTATTGATATAATAATTATATTCATATTCATATTATTTATTCAGTATTGGTTATACATTGTCAATATCCAGCAACATAAAAACTAGTTTGATGTATTCACAAGGTACTTAATTACAAAATACAGTGTGTAGCGGCCTCCTTTTTTTAATATCTATCGTTAAATTTAAATAATCACAATTATTTACCAGTGGCGCTAGTGAGCACGTGAACGTCCTCTTAATGGTACAATTTTACAATTATTGAGTGTGATATTGAAAGCGTTAGTTGGTAATTAAGTGTTTGGCTGAGTGAATTAAATTTCACATGTCTGCGAAGATTGTGTCACTGGGTCCTTATGGTCCTCATTGAGGTGTGATAAATGTTGTTTGCCAGATTTTAAGGCCCAATTTTGGTCCAGTCCGGCTTGCACATGAGTCAGTATTAGATAGGCCCTGTTTTGGTTCAAAATTGACATATGGACTGTTTAGAGGTGCCTGATTGGGGTTAAAAATTGGAATACAACTTACAGGGAGCTGAATGAGTCAAAATTTACCTCTGGTTCAGAGGAGGGTTGAGATTCACACATACTGTGTAGAGGGGCCTGGTTGGGGTTCAAAACTGTCAGGGCTGTCCGGTTGAAATGTGGATACTTGCTTTGTTCGACACTCTGCTGGGCCCGGCTTTATACTAATTGATGATGCTATTTTATGTCCAATTTTTAGTTTGTTTTGTACCGAATTTTTAATGTATCTCTCTGCAACATTATTTGAATGCCAGCCACCATGTCTCTTCAGAGTTGTAATACCACCACCAGAGTCAGCGAGTAAGGTGGCAGACATCCTTCTAAATGTATGTCTTGTATGACATCAGAAATCAGAAAATGTATTTGCTTCAGATACAGTCAGAGGGTTCTTTCTTACAAAAATGGTGCGCACATCGAGCCTACGAGCAGACATGCAAATCATTAAATAATACACCTATTTAATGTCACAACTACACACATTATAATAAATAAATGTCAAAATGTTATGAATAATTTGGAATAATACAATAATAATCAAAATAATCGAATAATTTAAATATAGTCACAATAATGATAATTAATTTAATTAGGAGCCTCATATAATCAACATAGATTTATTTAATTATGCTCAAGGTAAGCTTTGATACTATAAAAACAACGGTCTAAGAGCCAACTGGTCGAGCACTTTCAGGTTTACAGGGAGTTTAGTTATAAACCACAATGCACATAATTATTAAAAACGTTCTTCCTATACATCATTCTCCGACATCGAGAATGGTACAAGCTTCATGACATTTGCTCTAGTCTGTCTATCAATGACCTCACCTCGCGTTTTGAAATATGATTGGTGAGCTCTTACAAACATACATATTTCTCTGATATAAAGACCCTTTGATGATCGTTGATGTTGATACTTTTTTACAATTTCGGAAGATGGGGCCATCAACGGTGAAAAATCTTGGTGTTTGGTTTTTGTGTTAGGTATTGGTATTATTAGTATATTTCCGTGAGTTTCAACATCTTTAAATGTAATGTTTGCCAGTTCCTCACACCTGCAGGCTCCACAAACCCCAAATATGAGTGCAACCTATGAACAAAATCATTCTTTACTTATAAAATCAAATGAATTAGGTACTTCCCTTATGGTGAACTAATACCATAAATTTGAGTGAAATCATACCTTTTATAGATGATCTGGAGCATCATTAAGAAACTTTTCCACGTTTTCTGCGTTAAAACTTATGATTTTTTTCTTTTGTTACCTCTAGATTGTCTTTTTAAAAATGCAGTCAATTTATTGTAACTTGATATCAATATAATTCTGTGTTTATCATAGTTTGCAGAATTGAGTACTTAGACCATAAGGTAGAAGCCTGATATTTTTTCGACAGTTCTAGAAAATAGGCCATAACAACGTTTTCTGAGAACGATTGGAATGGTTATATTAACAACTAACTTCTGCCCGCGACTTCGTACGTGTAGGTATAATTATGGTTTAAACATGATATTCTTATGTTTAACCATATTACTGACAAGTTTGAAAATAAACATTCCATTTCCATACTGTGCGTGTAAGAGTTCAAATTGTCTTCGAATCGAAATAAATACCCTCATAAACTTGGTCGTCTATAATATTATATAGATCCCCAAAGTATCCTTTGAGAGAGCGCTCCCTATGCGAGCCCCAGGTCCGAAGGCCCGATGGCGAGCCCCACGGACACTCACTATCCCCCAGGTGTCTTGCAAGCGAGACCTGAGGCCAAAGTCCCTAAATCTGAGCGGCGAAGCAAACCTTCAGAGAGTGGTCTTAATGCGAACACGAGGGCCTAAGGCCCGAGGCCGAGCCCCCATAGATACTCGTTATCTCCGAGTAACTTGCAGGTGAAACCTTAGGGCCGAAGACCTGAAGGTAAACGGGGAGCAAACGGAGCCGAAGGCTGAGCTTTTCGTAGGAATGAAAGGCCCTAAGCATACTTTTAGAGAGCGGTCGCTATGCGAGCTCGGGGGCTGAAGGCCTTACTGTCCGCAGGTGTCTTGCAAGCGAAACTGGAGACCAAAGTCCCCAAGGGGAGCGGGCAGGCAAGCGATGCCGAAGGCCGAGCTTTTCGTAACAATGAAAGGTCCCAATCAAGCCCTAAGAAAGCCCTCCCAATCCAAGCCTGAAGGCCGAAGGCCGGAGCCCAAAATCCCCAAGGGGAGTGGGCAGGCAAGCGAGGCCAAATGCCGAGCTTTTCGTAACAATGAAAGGTCACAATCAAGCCTTATAAAGCGCTCCCAATGCGAGCCCGACGGCGAGCCCTCACGGACACGGACATTTACTATCCCCAGGTGGCAGCGAAGCCAAAAGCCGAGCTTTACGTTCAAATGGAAGGCCCAAAGCATCCCTTTAGAGAGCGCTCTCAATGCGAGCGCCTACGGACACTCATTATCTACGGGAGTCTTGCAAGCGAAACCTGAGGCCCGAATTCCCGAAGGTAAAAGGGGAGCCAAGCGAAGCCGAAGGGTGAGCTTTTCTGTAGGACTTAAAGGCTTTAGCATGCTTTAAGAGACCGCTCCCTAGGCGAGCTCGAGGGCCCAAGACCCGAATGCAAGCCCCCGCGGACACTTACAATCCCTAGGTGTCTTGCAAACGACCAAACCGACCTGTGGCTAAAGTACCGGAGATGAGCGGCGAGGCAAGCGAGCCCTCACGGACACTTACAATTTTTTATTGATAATGAGTCTTTCATTCCAACGAAAAGCAAGGCCTTTGGCCTCGCTTGCTTCGCCACTCACCTACGGGACTTACCTCGGCTCGCCACTCACCAAGCAAGCGAGGCCAAAGGCCTTGCTTTTCGTTGGAATGAAAGACTCATTATCATTCCTTCAGAAAGCGCTCTAAATGCGCCCCCATGGACGGGCACTCATTATCTCCCGTTGTCTTGCAAACGAAACCTGAGGGCGAGCCCCCACGTACACTTACTATCCCCAGGTGTCTTGCAAGCGAAATCCCAGGCCAAAGTTCCGAAGGTAAGCGGCGAGGCAAGCAAGGCCATTTTGTTGGACTGAAAGGCCCAAAGCAACCCTTCTGAGAGCAGTTCTCAATGTGAGCAATCACCCCTAAGCACACTAATTATCTTCCGGTGTCTTGCAAGCGAAACTTAAGGGCCGAAATCCCGAAGGTAAACGGGGAGGCAAGCGAAGAAGAAGCGAAGCGAAGGCTGAGGTTTTCGTAGGAATGAAAGGCCCAAAATATCCCTTTAGGGAGCGCTCCTTATGCGCTCCCAATAATATTTCAGTGTCACGAGAGTTTTCTACATATAAAGAATTGGCACCTATATACTCAATTCTCCGCGGAATGCCGTTTTGTCCAAATTTTATACCCGCATTTTTAGATTTGTATGGGATTCAAGGAGTTCCCATACAAAGTTCAACCCCAGTTTTGGTCCCCTTTGCACCCTTATCATAATATTTTTATAGCCTAAAACCTGGCCGGGGATTTTCTCAACAGATTAGTAAAGTTTGCATCAAAATCCGTTCAGCCGTTTTCACGTGGTGCGCGTTCACATAAGCAGACAAACAGATAAACAGACAAAAATTCTAAATACTGTTGGAATGTCTGTTATCGATTCTAAGTATCCCAGCAAACTTTTTTTCGAATATCTTCCATGTACAGACTTTCGACCATCTTCAGCTTTATTTTATGTATGTATAGAGATGGTTTTACATGATTATTATGCCAGTTTTATTTCGTGAATCCTTATTACAAAATTAAACAAAAGGAAGGGTCTATGAAAAGTGTATTTTCGCAAAAAAGATCCAACCCCACTTTTGGTCGAAATCCTGAAAAATATAGCATTTAACTGAATTCTGTGTGAAAGAATGTATAATACACGACTCAACTCAATTTTCATCCAAACATATATTATTAAAAAAATGTACCAGTTTTGAGGAATCACGGTTGAAACTTTAAACCGCCATAACTTTTGCTCAACTTTCTGTGGATTGGATCTTTTTCCTTTAACTACGTCCACTTTATCACGAAAAATCTCAATCACGAAAACTTTACCACGAAAAGACTATATCACGAATAGACTTTATCACGAAAAATTTATATAAATTTTTTTATTCATTATAATCTACAGTAATATTATAAAGAGGAAAGATTTGATTGTTTGTTTGTGTGTTTTGTTGTGTTGAATAGGCTCCGAAAGGACTGGACCGATTTGAAAAAATATTTTACCATTAAAAACCTACATTACCTATCCCTGATGAACATAGGCTACTTTTTACCGCGGGGAAATGCTTGATTCCTACGGGAAAACGGGTAATAGGACAACGGGTAGTAAGAATTACCTTCCGTACTTATCTTTTTCACATAACTTCTAAACGGCTGAACCGATTGGGTTGAAATTTTATATGGGTATTTCGATGGTTTCCTGAATGATTTAAAAATACAATTGGACCCGGTAGGTGGCGCTGCTGTCTGTATGTCAACTACTAAACGGCTGAACCGATTCGGTTGAAATTTTGTATGGTCTCCACTTGGTGAAGGTGGTTGAAGCGGTATATTCACACCGCAAGCGGGCGGCGTGTAGCAACGCGGGGGTACGCGGCCGGCCCGCCTCGTCAGCGACGCGTTGGCAACGCGTGTGCAGCGTGTGCCCGCCGCCAGGCCTTTAAATAGCGCTATTTTCGTATAGCGCTATCATTTATAACGTTATTATTCCTAAAACCGCTATACTCAAAAACGATATTTGACGCGCTGTATAGCGATATCCATTATAACGTTATAAATCTAAACCATTAATATAAAACCGATACTTTTTTAACCGATATAATAATGTTATAACGTTATAGGCTACCCCTTTCTCGCATTCAGTATAGCCTACTCGTGCAATGTAAGCGATGTGATTACGTAACGTAGGTTGTTTGTTAGAGTGCACGACGTCATAGTAAAATAGAGAATTTTTCGATTTGCTCGGCTTGTCGGCGCAGGTTGTAGCCTGATACGAATATCCTGACTAATAATTTTCAAATCAGATTGTCTTTAGCTACTCTGTGCCTCATTAATCGGAAATGCATCATCCCATAAAAAACATGCCATGTAAAAAAGAGGTCAAGTCTCGAAACTCTTCCACCGTAAAAAAATGTGAGATATTTCGTAGAGTAGTCCAAGTCTCAGGCATTCTTTTATCTTTATTTGCTTGCTAAATAAAATTTTGTGACTTGACAATCACACAATACTACATAGCTTTAGGTATGCAGAAATCCATTAATGCAGGAAAGTTGTGTGATTGCCAAGTTACAGAATTTTATTTAGCAAGCAAATAAAGATTAAAGAATGCCTAAGACTTGGCTCTACGAAATATCTCACAACTTTTTACGGTGGAAGAGTTTCGAGACTTGGCCTCTTTTTTACATGGAATGTTTTTGCTTGCTAAATAAAATTCTGCAACGTGGCAATCACACAACTTAACTGTATTTATAGATTTTTGCATACTTACCTAAAATTATGTAATATTGTGTGATTGCCAAGTCAGAAAATTTTATTTAGCAAGCAAATAAAGATTAATAAGAATGCCTGAAACTTGGCTCTACGAAATATCTCACAACTTTTTACGGTGGAAGTGTAAAGTAAGTAAAGTAAAGTAAAAAAATATTTCAGAGTCGATACATTCACATATTATGGCCATACAAAGAAGAAGTGGCTCACACTAGGCTAAAGAGTTTCGAGAAAAGAGTTTCGAGACTTGGCCTCGTTTTTACATGGAGTGTTTTTTATGGAATCTCACTTCTTTTTGTAGGTTAATGTGTTATCCATACATACAAACTATGAATGCAGGCCCGTTCTTGCTTTTGAATTTTCCCATTCACTGCAAATGTAACTTTGTAATCCTATATATTTGTATAGGATTACAAAGTAATGTATACAGTTGGTGTATCTAGAAAACTTGGTTGAAATAGCAATTTTTTATAGTTTTCCCTTTATGTGGCCATTAAACCCTAACTGTACCAAATGTCAGCTCTCTGAGTTTATGGGAAGTACTAGTTCTATTTTGATGATCATGAGTGAGTGTCATAAATGCGAAACTTTGCTTTCGCTTAACTTCGGAACTAAATGACCTACAGACTTGAAATTTTGGATTTTAAGTATGTGATTATAGCTTACTGGATGACGAAAATTTCTGCATTCTGGTCTTATCCAGAGGTTCTCAAATAGGGGCCTGAAAATGTGGCGAAATGGTTCCAGTAAAGGATGGTACGGCAGTGTTTGCTTCGCGCTCGACTTGGCGGGGGCACTGCCGTGCCCCCAGATATTAATGGCATTGTTATAACATGGTAAATTATTAATAATTTAAATGCCTGCATCAAATGTTTCTGCTTAGCCCGTTGGTTGACTGGTAGAGAATGCCTTATGGCATTAAGTCCACCATATATACTTTTTTTTTGTATTGTGTCACAAAGTTTAAATAAATTAAACCGGTCTCATGGCACCAGCACGCACATTACGGAAGGATGGTCAGCTAAGATGCTTAAAATGAGGTGGAGAGAATGACAAATTTGATTTATCTATATAATGTAAAAGAAGACTTCCTGACTAATTCATCAACGCACAGCCGAAACTACTGGGACTAAAAAGAAGGGACAAGATGGAATTTTTGGAAATCCCATCCCTAAGGGGGTTAAATAGGGGTGCAAAGTTTGTATGAGGGAAACTTTTTTTTTAACTAGAGACTTGAAACTTTGTAGGAAGATTACTTATTAAGATGCATAAAAAGTTCTTGCAGCGTTTTAGAAAATTCCACTCCTAAGGGGGTTAAATAGGGGTGAAAGGTTTGTATGAGAAACACTTTTTTTGAGCTTGAGATTTGAAACATTGTAGAAAGATTACTTATTAGAATAGAAAAACAGTTAGTCCTTTTAACGTGTTAGAAAATTCCATCCCTATAAGAAGGTTAAAAAGGTACTTATGCAAGATTAGGATGAGAAACATTTGTTTTGAGCTAGAGATGGGCAACTTTGTGGTACGATTACTTATTAGAAAAAAAAAATCCTTTCATCATCTTGGAAAAATACTACCCCTAAGGGGGTTAAAAGTGTTAAAACGGTATTCAAGGTTTATATGGAGAGCAAGAAAATATAGTAAGATATTTCTAATGTCAGTCTTAGTCTGTATGTTAAAAGACAACAAAACTGATTTCAGAGTTTTTTTTTTAATTCATCCCCTATAGGCGTTAATGGGGCTTCAAAGTTTATATGGAGGGAAAAGTAATTTTTTAATTAAGATTTTTTAATTTTGGTCTTAAAATAGAGAGAGCAGATTAGTAGATTTTTTTATTCATCACCTAAGAGTGTTTAAAGGGGATTCGAAGGCCGTATAGGGTCAAGACAATTTTAAAGTAAAACATTAGTGTAACTACGATTTTAGACGGTTTGTTTAAAACTAAAAAATACATTTAAATGTTTTTTAAATTCATCCCCCAAGAGGGTTTCTAGGGGGTTCAAAGTTTATACGAAGAGCAAGATATTTTTAAAATAATAGATTTATTACTTGGGTTATGGACCGTTTGTTTAATGATTAGAAAACGATTTCAGCGTTTTTATTATTCATCCCCTAAGAGAGTTAAAAGGTTTGAAGGTTGTATAGAGAGCAAGACCTTTTTTAAAGTAAGACTTACAGATTTGAACAGTTACCAGAAATGTAGGATAGGTTAGGTTAGAACTGCGATGCTCCCAGAATCGAATAGATTTAATCAACATTGGGTACTTATTATTATAACAGTATTGTAGCTTAGTAGACATATCAAAATATATTTTTCTTTAATACTGTATGAAAACGTCTGTTGATGATTCTTAAGATATTTATGTTTGTAAAAACGAAGTTTTCAATTTAGATTTATCAATTTAAACTAACGAACTCATCGCACTGTTACCTTTTACGTAGGTCTAATCCCTGAACGGATTTAGATGAAAATTCCCGTACAGATAATTTGAGACCCTTGGAAGGATATAGGATAGTTTTTGTATATATTTAAGATGGTAGAAGTGTGTTTGGGACAGCGATAAATAGCTTGCACCGAACATAATTTAATAGCAATATTTTTTCTAAGACCATAACAAGTTCCACGCGAACGAAGTCGCTGGCAACAGCTAGTTATTTATATAAATATTTAGTGACTAAGGATTAATTAGAAAAGGAGGATGAATCGTAAGAAAAGGAGGATCGATACATATTTATGTGTACCAACCGTCCTTGGTCTCCCCTATCTATCGCGAGCCTATCTAGACAGATTAAGGCGAAGAACCGAAATCAAAAATTCACACATTCTTTGGTTTCATAATCAGATTTTATTTAACTTGTGTTATATGGCTCTAAATCAAAAATAAAATAAAATGTCGGAAACTAAAAGTATATTTTAATTTTATTAAGATTAATGAACAAAAGCACATACCAACATACCTATGCATAATTTTTTGCTCACCGCAACACCGTTGGTCGTAGGGCTTGTTTGGAATAGGTCCTAATACTGGGAGTCTGCGATTTAGTGCCGGGACAAACAATTAACATAAAAAAATATTGACCCTCTTACATATTGTAATAGTGTATACCTAGGGGCTATTAAGATTGGCACTCTTTCTTTTTATTTATGAGCAAGTCCACGAATCTGTGGACAGCGTTGCGTTTCCTGCGTCCCATTTTTATTCCGCCATTTATCGTCGCAACCAACCAAATATTCACAATTCACAACCAATTTGCAAATGATCGAGGTAAACAAGCATTAATAAGATTTAGAAGCTAGAACAACATAACGGCAACGTCGCACGTCGCGCTACGGCCCACGTGGTAGCATGTTGGCATTGGCACAGAGCGGCAACGGCGCAGCCGTAGCGCGCGGCTCGCATTTTAAAACGATATTATAACGTTATTATATATCGTTCTGTTATTCATTCTGTTACGGTATTTATATCGTTATGGAGAATATTGATTTTGTTATAACGTAATTTTCGAACACTAACGGAATATACCGTTATAATTCCGGTTCATTTTATAACGTTTTAAAGGCCTGCCCGCCGCGTTAGCGACGCGTTGCTAACGCGTTCAAAGAGACGTCAAAGAGAATACGCCCGGCAGCGCCAGTCGATTTCAAGATGTGGAACGGCGACGACGTTGACTCCGACGAAGAACAATTATTATTGCTGTTAAGAGGCTGACAAGACCTAATTTGGTGAAATTGATGTAATTTAAGCAGTTCAAAATCCTCAAGGGCATTTTGGTGTTGACAGCGTCTTAAATGCGATACTCAATTGAAGAAATTATCACTTTAGGTAATCTTTCCTTGTATTTACAAGGGTCGCTGAGAAAACGCTGTGTAATACTTAAATCAACTTCAAAATTCACTATCTTTTTTAAACCAACTTCAAAAAAAAGGAGGTTCTCAATTCGGTTGTATTTTATTTTTGATTTTTTTCAACGTTAGTTACCTCAGAACTCCGTCATTGATGAGCCGATTCGTAATTTTTTTTTTTGTTTGTAAGTATATGCTCCCAGGTGGTTCCCATTTTTTTTTAAATTCAGTTAGATGATGGGATCCATGAGGAATTGAGGGAACTCGTCAATTATATTAGGAACGCATGTAGTGATTTTGGTATTTTCTATTATATCTCGTGTATTTACACCCGGAAATCATAAATTTGGTGGAGTGGAATTGATGATGAAGACCACAGATGACTTATGGAATTCCTCAATTATGTACTTAAAAGTACAAAAGTACGTCACAGATTCTGATAAGATTCCGTTGAAATAGCAGCTAATGAAGTGCCAAAGGTGATCCTTGTGGGACGGAAGTCCTGACATATTATCGGCCCACTATATGTATAGTGGCAGCAGCAGTAGCAAGTCAAATTTGACCTACTTCCCAGTGACCGATTGAGCTGAAGTTTTGGCTATAAGTATAAGTTATTCATGTGATTTATCGCTAACACAGGGCTGTTTTCCAGGGAAGCTAAAAAAAACAATCGTAAAACCTCTTTACAAAAATCGGCCAAGTGCGTGTCGGGCCATGTTCTTGATATTCCGCATCGATTACCTAAATATACGCCAAGTCAATATATTATACGTTTGTAGTATTATTAAAAGACCACGGTTTCTATTCAAAAGTTCTGTATTCAAAATCACATTGTGCTAACCATCAGGATACAAGAATACCACCAAATTGGCAAAATTTAACAAAATGAGTACACATAAGTATATGTATTCATCATAAACATTAACTAATGATTATTGTAACACATTCCAAAATACTAACAATTACACGGTTCAACTCACGTATTCAATGTCACTACGGGCGACATGTTTCGAACTCTTCGGGAGTTCTTCTTCAGGATGAGTGTTTAGTGCGTGCGTAGTGTTAACAACAAGCGTTATTAATTTAGGAGAGGTATCTTGCTAGGTATAAATCTTTGAGTTATTTTTTTCTTCTGCAGTCTCCAAAGTATAGGAATGATCCCATTCTATACCATGAGGTATATCCCCATAAACTATGATCTGATCTCTATCGTTAGCTGCCTGTCTAAAATAAGATAATAATAATAATAAGCCCGCGGGGGCAGCTTGTGGCGAGGTGACGGTGAGTGGCGACACCGCGGACCCCTAACCTCCAGAGGGCCCGAGTGATCTGGCCCTCACCTCTGTGCTTGCCTTAACCGGCCGGCCAGAGTGGAGTCGCAAGAGCAGAACCTATGCTCCAGGTTGGAAGTGTAAAATGTCATAACGCCGGCGGCCCTTGAACGGATAACCGGGATCTGGCGCACCGCAGACTCACCTCTCGACAACCTCACAGCCGCTCAGACGTGTTGCTTCATTGTCGCACTGTGCGTGCGACTGTTTGTGGGGCCCACTTAACGAGTTGGCGAGTCACCACCTGTCTTTTCACAATTTTGAGACTTATTGTCACGGCAGGTGTCCGCTAGTCTCCTGCCATAACCCATTGTCCAGACCATCCACCATTCAACCCAATAACCCATGACCTTAGTTTCCATCGCAGCACAGTGTTGCACTGCAGTAGTCTTTGCACCTGGCGGGGACCATCACCGGTTGTATCATGTTGTGCGCTCGGAGATGGTATCCGTAACTTTGTAATAACGCCCAAACTAAACGAGGTAAAGTTCTACTAAAAGCTGATCTTAGTAGCCTTTTAGATGCGTAATAATATGTGCATAGTGAAACCCCATTCATCGATCTAGAAATTTTGCAGAAAAAATGATTTGTGAATAGTGAACTATACATTTCGGCCGGTAAGTCATAACGCCCAAACTAAACGAGGTAAAGCTCTACTAAAAGCTGATCTTAGTAGCCTTTTAGATGCGTAATAATATGTGCATAGTGAAACCCCATTCATCGATCTAGAAATAATGCAGAAAAAATGATTTGTGAATAGTGAACTATAAATTTCGGCCGGTAAGTCATAACGCCCAAACTAAACGAGGTAAAGTTCTACTAAAAGCTGATCTTAGTAGCCTTTTAGATGCGTAATAATATGTGCATAAAGAAACCCCATTCATCGATCTAGAAATAATGCAGAAAAAATGATTTGTGAATAGTGAACTATAAATTTCGGCCGGTAAGTCATAACGCCCAAACTAAACGAGGTAAAGTTCTACTAAAAGCTGATCTTAGTAGCCTTTTAGATGCGTAATAATATGTGTATAGTGAAACTCCATTCATTGATCTAGAAATAATGCAGAAAAAATGATTTGTAAGTAGTGAACTATAATAATTTCGGCCGGTAAGTCATAGCGCCCAAACTAAACGAGGTAAAGTTCTACTAAAGACTGATCTTAGTAGCCTTTTAGATGCGTAATAATATGTGCATAGTGAAACCCCATTCATCGATCTAGAAATAATGCAGAAGAAATGATTTGTGAATAGTGAACTATAATAATTTCGGCCGGTAAGTCATAGCGCCCAAACTAAACGAGGTAAAGTTCTACTAAAAGCTGATCTTAGAAGCCTTTTAGATGCGTAATGATATGTGCATAGTGAAACCCCATTCATCGATCTAGAAATTTTGCAGAAAAAATGATTTGTGAATAGTGAACTATAAATTTCGGCCGGTAAGTCATAACGCCCAAACTAAACGAGGTAAAGTTCTACTAAAAGCTGATCTTAGTAGCCTTTTAGATGCGTAATAATATGTGCATAGTGAAACCCCATTCATCGATCTAGAAATAATGCAGAAAAAATGATTTGTGAATAGTGAACTATAATAATTTCGGCCGGTACGTCATAGCGCCCAAACTAAACGAGGTAAAGTTCTACTAAGGACTGATCTTAGTAGCCTTTTAGATGCGTAATAATATGTGCATAGTGAAACCCCATTCATCGATCTAGAAATAATGCAGAAAAAATGATTTGTGAATAGTGAACTATAATAATTTCGGCCGGTAAGTCATAGCGCCCAAACTAAACGAGGTAAAGTTCTACTAAAAGCTGATCTTAGAAGCCTTTTAGATGCGTAATGATATGTGCATAGTGAAACCCCATTCATCGATCTAGAAATTTTGCAGAAAAAATGATTTGTGAATAGTGAACTATAAATTTCGGCCGGTAAGTCATAACGCCCAAACTAAACGAGGTAAAGTTCTACTAAAAGCTGATCTTAGTAGCCTTTTAGATGCGTAATAATATGTGCATATTGAAACCCCATTCATCGATCTAGAAATAATGCAGAAAAAATGATTTGTGAATAGTGAACTATAATAATTTCGGCCGGTACGTCATAGCGCCCAAACTAAACGAGGTAAAGTTCTACTAAGGACTGATCTTAGTAGCCTTTTAGATGCGTAATAATATGTGCATAGTGAAACCCCATTCATCGATCTAGAAATAATGCAGAAAAAATGATTTGTGAATAGTGAACTATAATAATTTCGGCCGGTAAGTCATAGCGCCCAAACTAAACGAGGTAAAGTTCTACTAAAAGCTGATCTTAGAAGCCTTTTAGATGCGTAATGATATGTGCATAGTGAAACCCCATTCATCGATCTAGAAATTTTGCAGAAAAAATGATTTGTGAATAGTGAACTATAAATTTCGGCCGGTAAGTCATAACGCCCAAACTAAACGAGGTAAAGTTCTACTAAAGACTGATCTTAGTAGCCTTTTAGATGCGTAATAATATGTGCATAGTGAAACCCCATTCATCGATCTAGAAATAATGCAGAAAAAATGATTTGTGAATAGTGAACTATAATAATTTCGGCCGGTAAGTCATAGCGCCCAAACTAAACGAGGTAAAGTTCTACTAAAAGCTGATCTTAGAAGCCTTTTAGATGCGTAATAATATGTGCATAGTGAAACCCCATTCATCGATCTAGAAATTTTGCAGAAAAAATGATTTGTGAATAGTGAACTATAAATTTCGGCCGGTAAGTCATAACGCCCAAACTAAACGAGGTAAAGTTCTACTAAAAGCTGATCTTAGTAGCCTTTTAGATGCGTAATAATATGTGTATAGTGAAACCCCATTCATCGATCGAGAAATAATGCAGAAAAAATGATTTGTGAATAGTGAACTATAATAATTTCGGCCGGTAAGTCATAGCGCCCAAACTAAACGAGGTAAAGTTCTACTAAAAGCTGATCTTAGAAGCCTTTTAGATGCGTAATGATATGTGCATAGTGAAACCCCATTCATCGATCTAGAAATTTTGCAGAAAAAATGATTTGTGAATAGTGAACTATAAATTTCGGCCGGTAAGTCATAACGCCCAAACTAAACGAGGTAAAGTTCTACTAAAAGCTGATCTTAGTAGCCTTTTAGATGCTTAATAATATGTGCATAGTGAAACCCCATTCATCGATCTAGAAATTTTGCAGAAAAAATGATTTGTGAATAGTGAACTATAAATTTCGGCCGGTAAGTCATAACGCCCAAACTAAACGAGGTAAAGTTCTACTAAAAGTTGATCTTAGTAGCCTTTTAGATGCGTAATAATATGTGCATAGTGAAACCCCATTCATCGATCTAGAAATAATGCAGAAAAAATGATTTGTGAATAGTGAACTATAATAATTTCGGCCGGTACGTCATAGCGCCCAAACTAAACGAGGTAAAGTTCTACTAAAGACTGATCTTAGTAGCCTTTTAGATGCGTAATAATATGTGCATAGTGAAACCCCATTCATCGATCTAGAAATAATGCAGAAAAAATGATTTGTGAATAGTGAACTATAATAATTTCGGCCGGTAAGTCATAGCGCCCAAACTAAACGAGGTAAAGTTCTACTAAAAGCTGATCTTAGAAGCCTTTTAGATGCGTAATAATATGTGCATAGTGAAACCCCATTCATCGATCTAGAAATTTTGCAGAAAAAATGATTTGTGAATAGTGAACTATAAATTTCGGCCGGTAAGTCATAACGCCCAAACTAAACGAGGTAAAGTTCTACTAAAAGCTGATCTTAGTAGCTTTTTAGATGCGTAATAATATGTGCATAGTGAAACCCCATTCATCGATCTAGAAATTTTGCAGATAAAATGATTTGTGAATAGTGAACTATAAATTTCGGCCGGTAAGTCATAACGCCCAAACTAAACGAGGTAAAGTTCTACTAAAAGCTGATCTTAGTAGCCTTTTAGATGCGTAATAATATGTGTATAGTGAAACCCCATTCATCGATCTAGAAATAATGCAGAAAAAATGATTTGTAGATAGTGAACTATAATAATTTCGGCCGGTAAGTCATAGCGCCCAAACTAAACAAGGTAAAGTTCTACTAAAGACTGATCTTAGTAGCCTTTTAGATGCGTAATAATATGTGCATAGTGAAACCCCATTCATCGATCTAGAATTAATGCAGAAAAAATGATTTGTGAATAGTGAACTATAATAATTTCGGCCGGTAAGTCATAGCGCCCAAACTAAACGAGGTAAAGTTCCACTAAAGACTGATCTTAGTAGCCTTTTAGATGCGTTATAATATGTGCATAGTGAAACCCCATTCATCGATCTAGAAATAATGCAGAAAAAATGATTTGTGAATAGTGAACTATAATAATTTCGGCCGGTAAGTCATAGCGCCCAAACTAAACGAGGTAAAGTTCTACTAAAAGCTGATCTTAGAAGCCTTTTAGATGCGAAATAATATGCGCATAGTGAAACCCCATTCATCGATCTAGAAATAATGCAGAAAAAATATTTTTGAATAGGGTATTACAATAATTTCGGCCGGTAAGTCATAACGCCCAAACTAAACAAGGTAAAGTTCTACTAAAGACTGATCTTAGTAGCCTTTTAGATGCGTAATAATATGTGCATAGTGAAACCCCATTCATCGATCTAGAATTAATGCAGAAAAAATGATTTGTGAATAGTGAACTATAATAATTTCGGCCGGTAAGTCATAGCGCCCAAACTAAACGAGGTAAAGTTCCACTAAAGACTGATCTTAGTAGTTTTTTAGATGCGTTATAATTTGTGCATAGTGAAACCCCATTCATCGATCTAGAAATAATGCAGAAAAAATGATTTGTGAATAGTGAACTATAATAATTTCGGCCGGTAAGTCATAGCGCCCAAACTAAACGAGGTAAAGTTCTACTAAAAGCTGATCTTAGAAGCCTTTTAGATGCGAAATAATATGCGCATAGTGAAACCCCATTCATCGATCTAGAAATAATGCAGAAAAAATATTTTTGAATAGGGTATTACAATAATTTCGGCCGGTAAGTCATAACGCCCAAACTAAACGAGGTAAAGTTCTACTAAAAGCTGATCTTAGTAGCCTTTTAGATGCGTAATAATATGTGCATAGTGAAACCCCATTCATCGATCTAGAAATTTTGCAGAAAAAATGATTTGTGAATAGTGAACTATAAATTTCGGCCGGTAAGTCATAACGCCCAAACTAAACGAGGTAAAGTTCTACTAAAAGCTGATCTTAGTAGCCTTTTAGATGCGTAATAATATTTGTATAGTGAAACCCCATTCATCGATCTAGAAATAATGCAGAAAACATGATTTGTGAATAGTGAACTATAATAATTTCGGCCGGTACGTCATAGCGCCCAAACTAAACGAGGTAAAGTTCTACTAAAGACTGATCTTAGTAGCCTTTTAGATGCGTAATAATATGTGCATAGTGAAACCCCATTCATCGATCTAGAAATAATGCAGAAAAAATATTTTTGAATAGGGTATTACAATAATTTCGGCCGGTAAGTCATAACGCCCAAACTAAACGAGGTAAAGTTCTACTAAAAGCTGATCTTAGTAGCCTTTTAGATGCGTAATAATATGTGCATAGTGAAACCCCATTCATCGATCTAGAAATAATGCAGAAAAAATGATTTGTGAATAGTGAACTATAATAATTTCGGCCGGTAAGTCATAGCGCCCAAACTAAACGAGGTAAAGTTCTACTAAAAGCTGATCTTAGAAGCCTTTTAGATGCGAAATAATATGCGCATAGTGAAACCCCATTCATCGATCTAGAAATAATGCAGAAAAAATATTTTTGAATAGGGTATTACAATAATTTCGGCCGGTAAGTCATAGCCCCCAAACTAAACGAGGTAAAGTTCTACTAAAGACTGATCTTAGTAGCCTTTTAGATGCGTAATAATATGTGCATAGTGAAACCCCATTCATCGATCTAGAAATAATGCAGAAAAAATATTTTTGAATAGGGTATTACAATAATTTCGGCCGGTAAGTCATAACGCCCAAACTAAACGAGGTAAAGTTCTACTAAAAGCTGGTCTTAGTAGCCTTTTAGATGCGTAATAATATGTGCATAGTGAAACCCCATTCATCGATCTAGAAATTATGCAGAAAAAATGATTCGTGAATAGTGAACTATAATAATTTCGGCCGGTAAGTCATAACGCCCAAACTAAACGAGGTAAAGCTCTACTAAAAGCTGATCTTAGTAGCCTTCTAGATGCGTAATAATTTGCGCATAGTGAAACCCCATTCATCGATCTACAAATAATGCAGAAAAATTATTTTTGAATAGGGTATTACAATAATTTTGGCCGGTAAGTCAAAACGCAAAACGCCCAAACTAAACGAGGTAAAGCTCTACTAAAAGCTGATCTTAGTAGACTTTTAGATGCGTATTAAATAATATGCGCATAGTGAAACCCCATTCATCGATCTACAAATAAAGCAGAAAAAATGATTTGTGAAAAGTGAACTATAATAATTTCGGCCGGTAAATCATAACGCCCATACTAAACGAGGTTGAGCTCTTTTAAGAGCTGATCTTTGTAGGCTTTTGTATACGTATCTACCTATATGTTATAATATGTGCATAGCTAAACTTATTTCATTGATCTAGAAAACATATTTAAAAAAATATGATATAAAATTAGATTAATGGTAATTAATAACGCCCACACCAAACGATGTACAGCTCTACTAAAAGCTGATCGGAATAGTTTTTTTTAATAAAAGACAGTTGAGAAGTTTTAACAGATTATTGAGGACTTCTTAATTTGTTTGGTTTTTTTTTTACTGTGAAGTTAGCGGCTAAAAGTTGGCGGCCAATGTTGGCAGCATATTAGCCGCCAACTTTTGGCCGCTAACTTCACGCCGGTCACATGGTTTTAATAGCATTTCTGGAGTCCTTCATTCTTCGAATAAAACTTAATTTCTTTGAGGATTTTACGCATTTTTTAAGTGTTTTTTCATACATTTTGTAGTATTTTTCCAATGTTGCGTTACCGGTGTAGTTCAGAAGTTGCTTTAAAACCCGTTTGTGCTTACAAGCAATTTTAAGTCCCGTTGTTAGCCATGATTTAATTTTAGGTACTTGCAGCTTGGTTTTCCGTTTAGGTATGTTTTTATTTAATATTTGTTCTAGGTGGCGGTGGAAGATTTTGTAATTTTGATTTACGGTACTATGTATAAGTAGATTTTTCCAGTCTGTATTAGAGAGTACCTGCTTGAATGAAGACATATTTTTTTTACTATAAATTCTTTTGTAGGTATATAGCGGCCTCTTTTGCTTTTTATTACAGACTCGTTTATTTGGCAGCTTATAAATAAGACTTTTGTGGTCGGATATGCCATAATCTTTTACTATTGTATCATTTTTTCCTAAATGGTTTGTAAATATGAGGTCAATGCATGAGGCAGATTTTTTAATTTCACGTGTTGGTGTTTTTATGATTTGATGCAGATTATACGGCAGCATGGCGTTCACAAGCCTTTCCGACGCTGGTGAGATTACGGCTATATTGATATTGAAGTCACCACATAAGATTACATGTAGCTTCTGCTCCTTTAATCGAATTTTATTGAGAAGGAGACCTAATTTATCATAAAATACATCAATGTCGCGGTCCGGCCTATAAATGCTTATCAATAATAAGTGTTCTTTGGGTAATTCCACGGCACAGCACTCAAATACTAATTCCTTCGACAGTTTCGTTATATCTTCTCGACTTATGTAATCGATTCCTTCCTGTAGTAGAATGGCCACTCCACCTCCAGAGTGCATTTTTCTGTAAAATGCCGACGCAAACTTATAGCCCTCAATTCTAATCATATCTTTTTGCATTTCTGATATCCAGGTCTCGGATAAACAAACAGCTGATATGTTTTTTGAGCTAAGAAAGGCTTCGAGAATGTGGATTTTGTTTTTAATGCTTTGAACATTTTGTATAAGGATGGTCATGTTATTCTCGAAAGGTGCGATTTAGTGAGCTTAATTCCGTTATGCTGTTCTCCTCCGAGTTTTCTTTTAACATTTCTGGGCTGTTATAATTCAAGGAAAAGGAAAATGAAAATTAGGCTATTACGCAGATACGCGCGAGGTTAGCTTATGAAAGATTAGGTATTCAATTGATTGACCGTATGTCTGTCTGTCTGTCTGTCTGTCTGTCTGTCTGTCTGTCTGTCCGTCCGTCCGTAGGTAGATAGATAGATATGTATGAACCTTATGCACGTTTCACTCAATTTAAAAATTAAGCGAAACTATCTAAATCATAACACGCCGCAGCGCCGCGCCAATAATTTGTTCGTATGGATGTCGATAGAATAGTCGATATTTAACTAAGCACTAGTGACCAGTGCATTTTTGCTCCCGTGGTCCGGGGTTTGCAAATAAATGAACCGAATCCTAAAAGGCCACATACCTCTCTCTGTATTCAATGGTTAGCCTAGTGGGTAGTGACGCTGCCTACGAAGCTGAAGGTCCTGGATTCGAATCCCGGTTAAGGGCAAATATTTGTGTGATGAGATGAGCATGAATATTTGTTTCTGAGTCATGGAAGTTTTCTATGTATTTAAGTATTTATATCTATTATATATACCGTCGTCTAGTACCCATAACACAAGCCTTAATGAGCTTACTATGGGACTAGGTCGATTAGTGGAAGATTGTTCCCGAATATTTATTTATATTTATTTATTTACTCATATTACTATTTATTATGAATAACGCGGTAAAAGTACTTTAAAAATATATAGCTAACCCACGGGCGAGGGAGGCTAACAAAACATATATATATATATATATATTATATCACAATTGCGAGTTATCAAGATATGCGTGGCGGTTAAAATGTTGACATTTTTCATTTCGTTCCTCTATGTCGAAATTTTAGGAAATTGGGACAGTAATCTACACTATTTTCATTCAAGTCGGTTAAGCCGTTCAAGCGTGATTGAGTAACAAACATCCAAATATTTAAACATTCAAACTTTCGCATTTCTAATATTAGAAGGATTTTAATGATATTTTTATTTTGCTTATCTTCAAACCCTATTCCTGCAAAATAAATTAAATTCATAAGATAAGTTTTAAATATATTGTACATATCAAAGTATTAATTGTATAGAAGCGCTGGCCGTTTCTATAATGTACGAAAAATAATAAAATTGTAATAAAAGTGGAATGACTTTCGGGTTGAAACAAAAATTGCCCTATTATAACAATACGCGCGCAGTAGTACGACGAGTTACATTCTTGCTCTCTCTATTAAATCAATTTTAATACTAAGCAACGATGCCTAACTCTTCAAGTAATGTTATAACTAAAGTGTGTAAAGAAACGTTGTGTTTAGTCAAAACGGAACATGAAAATACCATCGCTCAGCGTTTTGCCAAATTCTGAATTCGTATCGGCGCGGCGCGCTGTCAGCGCTTGGGACCGCTTGAGGCAAGCGTGCGGTCTAACGGTAGTATTCGTTGGCATCTGCTGCAGCGCTGTAAGATCGCGTTACCGATCGATGCGAATTTGCTAAAGTTAAACTTGCAATGTAAGTATAACTGCCATATTATTACGATCAGTGCAGATTATTAAATCTTGTAAAAAAAGTCAAAATTTCGTTTTAGATAACTCATATTTCATTGCACGTAGAACCGATGGCCGTTAGGGCGGAAAGGTTCTCCATTCTCCACGTGCCGGAAGGCGCAGCATGGGTGGACCGGTCATTGTGGCACTCTCTGGGGGAGGCATATGTCCTGCAGTGGACGTCTTTCGGCCGATATGATCAAGATGATATTTTATTGAAGAAAGTTATATCTTCAATAAAAGTCTTTTTTTTATTATTTGATTTCAAACACAATAATGCTGCTTAACTAAACCTCTGGTATGAACTGGATTTTTAAATATCGATATTAACAGCACTAGCGAAACTGTGGCAACATTCGTGTGCAATGAACTGTCAAGTTAGTTCGCCTAATTATGAATCCGAGATTAGGAGAGTCCTGCTATGACTCTGTCTGCCCGCCGCGTAATAGCCGATACGTGTGATACGAGCCGACTAGCGTGGAGAACCTATTATCTTTGCAACTTTTGTAATTGTCATGCACAAATATAATTTTGTTGACCCTCAACGGGCTAAGTCTACATCTTTGCGTCGTTAAAAGCAATCCAGCAACCGAAAACACCCTTTCACTAGTTGCTCGAATGCATAATAACGCCTGTGCCATGGATGACAGACGAGGGTAGGCAGTTTATCTTGCGTTCCATACAATCTAACAAGAAATTGTTTACGTACAAGTGAAATCGATTGTATTATTATCATTTACTGTTTAAAATAAATATCCTACTTATATCTACTAATTAACTACACTTTGACTAAACTTGCTATTTGATCACAGTATTTTCCATAAATAAAATGTTTTCAAATGTGTTTTATTGTGGAACAAGTCTTTATTACTGTAGGAGTAAGGATGTGTTACGATATATTTGGCTGCTACTAACTATATGATGCCGACTGTACGCCGACGAAGCAACTTGACGATGGAATATATCAAAAGAATACTGAATCGCTGCCAGAGTAGCTACCATGATAGGTTTTACGTGTCGTTTTGTGCCGTAATATTTGACCATAAAACCTGTCGTGCTAGCTGGGCGGTTCTATGATACCAATAGGTTGTTATATAACTCAAAATATTATGAAAACTGTATTTTTCCAGCCGACAACGGCATAAACCCGATATGGAACGACATATGCGAGTTCGAGGTGGCCAACCCGGATCTGGCGCTCATCCGGTTCCTGGTGCAGGACGAGGACATGTTCGGCGACCCCAACTTCATCGGGCAGGCCACGTACCCCCTCAAGGTGCGTGTCTACAACACTTGGTGGAATGTATTCGACTTATAATGACTACAGACCGGCTAGCACGCGACGTCGCGCGATTTTTCTCGATTTTTCTCGCACTATCCGTCTCTCACTTATTAGACCGGAACTGTCTCAACGAGTAGATTATGACTCAAAATAAAGTACAGTCGTCAACAAGGCTTGTACCAAAAATGGTTTTGTTTTCCTTTATTAAAACAATGAACAGTTGTTGCGTGTTCACTGTTCAACCCGATATATACCAAGTTTTGCGGCATAGTCGACAAAAAGTCCGCGGATTAAAAGCTTCGACACCAAAGAAGTAGCAATGCACATTGCATGCATACATAGTATTGAATTAACTATGTCCCTATGACATATAATCATCAATAGCATGGCACAGATATTACCACAATATGCCATCACCAACGCATTATACGTCCAACATACCATTACCTGGTGCCAATTATGCTGGTGCATAATTGGTATTGATAATATGTATTCGCAGTCTGTAGAACCCATTAGGTTAGGTTAGGTTTGTTTTATAGCATTCCTGACCCCGTATCATGGTCGGCCTTATCACAGGATAAGTGACAAGATAGAGCGTCAGTCACCGGCTGAACCTAATTTGAAGTAAGTCACGTCAACATTTCATTGCAAGTTTGAGAAAATGTTTTTTTCTCCAATATGCTCGAAAATGTGCGCCTTAAAATAGTACGTCAAGTTCCTCGTTACTGACAAGCCCATAAAAAGTCAAAAGTCATTACTGTACAGTTTTAGCGGCCAGGAGCTCTCGGAGCCCTTGCCCTCTCTTACCCCGTTCGAGCGTAAAGAAAACTCGTCTGAATTACGTAGCTCCCTCTGCAAATGTCTACCTGGGAACTATGGAAAGTCGAAACAATTTGTTAGGCACGTTAACACCTTTGTATGGAGTTGCGTGTTTCAACATACCTACATCAAAGGCCGTTTTCGAACTTGTTACAGGAGCAATCAGTGTTATCTTATCGTTACTAAATCGCCAAAGATTAGTTTTAGTGGCACAATTACCGTTAGCAAGTCACTCATAATCAGTGAAATAACATTATAGCCATTATAGGCCATGAAGTACGACTGGCTGCTGCGAGGACCTTTGACAGGTTGGTCCTATTAAAAACCCGATCCTAGGTCGCGGTCTCCGCTTAGAGCGCGCTGACCAGCGCCTGGGAGTGTGCATCGGTTTGGGAGAGATCCTGGCTTCAACGTCTCGTGGCGCTGTACTCACGTTCGCTGATGGTCTGGTCTAGTGCCCACAGTGAGGACTGCGCTGAGGGATCCGCTGCCTGAAGTACGACTGGCTGCTGCGAGGACCTTTGACAGGTTGGTCCTATTAAAAACCCGATCCTAGGTCGCGGTCTCCGCTTAGAGCGCGCTGACCAGCGCCTGGGAGTGTGCATCGGTTTCATCGGAACTCATAACGAACAGTTTTCATAAAATGTTTCTTTATAATGTCATTACTAAGAACAGACTTGTTTTATAAATACACTAGCGACCCGCCCCGGCTTCGCACGGGTACTATATTATACATATAACCCTTCCTCTTGAATCTATCTATTAAAAAAAAACCGAATCAAAATCCGTTACGTAGTTTTAAGCATACATAGGGACAGACAGCGGGAAGCGACTTCGTTTATACTATGTAGTGAAGACGCTAAACGTGACATTAATACACCTGGAATTAACAAATATAAGTTTACTTCTCCCTAGACAATGCTTTTCCTTCATGCGATAATATATATTTATGATCGTTCACATTATGTCATTGTTATCCCATAGAAGGCCGAGCACGAGTAGGTGCGTTTGACTATCAACCGTAATATCTAACACATAAGACACAAAATGAAAATTGCAACCTGAACATCATGTTTAAATTAATTGAACCACAATTTTATTTATAAACTTGTATGTATTGAATATTATTTTGTTTGTATTTTTTATGTAAATACGAATCACGCAGTATGCTGTCCCGCACAATAAACGCGAAGGAGGTAAGACGAGAAGTTAGTTTTTCCATATTATGGCAATGGCGAAAATAAATCGGAAGCCCAAATAATAAAAATTAGCATAAGAAAAGCGACACACGAAAATGTTAAACCGAAAAAATTGCAAACAACAACGACCATCCAAATAACGGCGTCTCCAATTTCCTCTTCATTCGTAGCTACGGGAGCCGGTGGTTCTTCACAGACGATTTCCTTCAAGGGAGGGGAAATTTGAGTTACAGCTAAATTAGTGATAACAGTTTGCGTATCAAAGTTACTTTCGTCTGGTTTATCTAATTTGGTCGGCTATTAACCGACTTCAAAAGAGGAGGAGGTACCCAATTCGTCGTAATCTTACTCACTTATGAAAACACAACTTGAATATAAAACTAAAGTTAACTACAATTAAAACAACTAAAGCATTAAAAATACCTATTAAAATTTTGTCTTTTATATGAAAGAAAACGTGTAATTTAAATATTTGTAAAACTTTTCTCGAGTAATAAAAACTCTTTGTGTCGGGCTGACGACGGACTAGAAAATTAAAAAAAAATTGAAAAGTAAAAAGCACTAGTGCGAAAAAGTGGCACTTTCCGCACGATTTTAGTGCTTGGAAAACGCTCTTTTCGAGCACATGCATTGTAATAGTTATTTATGATACAAGTGTGGAAAGTAGGAGTTTTGGTTGGAAGGTCAGACGGCAGTCGCTTTCGTTAAACTATGCCAAATCTTGGGATTACATGTCAAAGTGGACGTTAGGGCGTAACCGGGAATAACTTTCCATAGGAGGATGATGACTAGCTAAAATAAAATGACTAGGCATCATGCCTATTGTTTTTTTTTATTCAATTTTATTTAATAAACAGAATATAGAAACTTAATAAATAATAATAAAAAATAAAAAAAAAATTGGGGACAATCCTACACAAATCGACCTAGTTCCAAATTAAGCAAAGCTTGTAGGTACTATGGATACTAGACGACGATAAACATGCTTATACAGATAAATAAATACTTAAATACATAGAACACATAATTAATTATAATGTCATAGTTGTAATTATGATATTTTAGTAGGGAATTTAATTGAAATTGTGTCATTTTGATGTAGTTTTTGCATGCCAGTTTCTGGTGGAATGTGTGTGGCCATGATATAATTTAATACGAGCTTTTGTACATTTTTATGTAAAAGAAAGTTTTTTTTCTACAAATACAAATATTTATTCGTAACAATTGTTATAAGTCATACAGAGTTAGGTATCCTAAACTAACATAATAAGTAGTAGTAGTTGTATGAAGATGAAGAGGATCGAAAGGTTTTTTTCTAATCCAGTAAAATCAAGACTCGATTATGCTGGATATCCACTTTGATCCTATAAATACTAACTCGTACCAAAGCGAATAGAAAAACCGAGTTAGTTCCGGCCGATCCTACTAGAAGGTTGAGTTTTATTCTAGTCTAGATAAATCTATCCTACGGCTAAGGAAACCTTACAGACTTATCCTCTTTATAATACGTGTTATTATGGACTAGCTTCAAGTAAGGACGTGCGAACCCGCGGAATAAAATATAACCTATGTCTATACTGAAAATTAAGTCTACATATTGGTGAAAGAATCCGATGAGTAGGAAAATCATATTGATTTGGGTTTAGCTTATTGCAAATTGCACAACTATCTCCTATCGTACTTCGGAAATATGAAGAATTGATTCTCCATCCGAATATAGCATCTTCGAACAGTTCAAACCTTTTCTGAAACATGACATCATTGTGTTCGCAAAATAATTTTTTTGTAAAGTCGTAATTTCTTACGATGGGGACAGTTCCATATAAAATCTTGGAATAAAGAACCTGTAAACAAAGTTTATTTAACGGAATTTCGATAAAACCACATTTGTGCATAGGGCATAGTACCTAGTTAACTACTTAAATACTAGTGTATTATTATTATCGTATTGACGAGAGACATCATTTTGTTCTTGACACGTTTTATTGTTATTGACCCTGTACATATCTGACAATATTACATTAATGTTCCTTTTTTGTTTTGACGCTTAGAGACCGTACACATCTCTTAGAATATAAGAATAATTATTAATTGTATTTGGACGCTCAGAGGTCTTATACATCTCTGGAATACTGAATTAATATGATTAACTTCTGTTAATGCTGGATACAGATCTTATATCGATTATGGTCATATTTTGCAATTTTGTTTTGTTACATTAACTTAGTGACATTTAGTTTGTTAACCTTTTATATATCATTTTAAATTATTATTATGTAAGATTATTATTATTTTATTGTAAATTACCGTTTGACATGTAAAAGTGCCCTTGTGGCCTATTTGCAGAATAAATAATTGATTTGATTTGCGATGCTGGAAAAACACGTTAGTGACGTTTTCATATTTTTTTAATGTCTGATTCTCACGGTACTTTTCTATACACAATTTAGGTGATCTTCTTTAACCGTCTTGTTTTGACCTGTACCCCGCACTAGCTGTCAATGTGGTACCTATTGAGTGAAAAGGGGACAAATTGTGCACAGCGCTGGAAATGCAATTTGGGGAAGTATATGATAGACATCTCTCGTTATGGATGCATTTTAAGTGCGCCCAGTTCTTTCATATACTGCATTGGATCCATTGCTCTCCTGAGTTACAGCAAATGAGGCAAAAGCAATCGTCTTACTCTTCTTCATTTTCCTCTTGCAGAACCCTTCTTTTTGCAGAATTTTTCCCACTTTTTCCTCCCATTGTCTTTGGTTTAGTTTTAGTTGGTTTTCCCTTTCCTTTCATCTTCTTGTTTGTAACCTTGTCTCCTTTTTTTTTTTCAATGTTTAATTTTTTTTGTTTGTAAGTACTTTTTTAGGGTTCCGTAGTCAACAAGGAACCCTTATAGTTTCGCCATGTCCGTCTGTCCATCTGTCGCTTCCAGCTGTCTGATAGATAGATAGATAGATAGATCTTAGATAAATCATTTATCATTTATCTGTCCATATGTATGCTTGCCACACGTGGGCTTGCAATGAAAACAATTTTTTTGATTTTCAGTTTTATGTATGGAGTGCACCCCTAAAACAATTTTTTTTTTGTAATTTAATTACAAAACTATGTAGCGGTTAACAAAATATACCTATCCTCAAAATGTTGACGCGCTTGCTAACGCCATCTATGTGCACGACGTGTAATATCATTATAGATGTAAATGTAAACCTCAGAGGATCGGCATAGTTTCACTAGATGGCGCTGTTAACACAGATGCTCGTGTAAGAGCACCTTAATTCTTCTAGTTATTCTTCTGTAACCTCGTCTCCCGATTGCAAATGTCTTCCTTGCTTTATCTTGTAATTCAGCCCCACCTTTCCCTTTTTCTGGTTCGTCGCCACTTTTTTTCTTTTTAACTAACTCGTACCTAGACTCTCTAGTGTAGGGAAATTTAATAAATTTATCATTGTCATGAAATCGCTTAGAAATAAGATTTTGTCCGTTTTTTCATTAACACGGTAGTACATTAAATAACTACCTACCTGTTGTTAAGGTCCGATCGATTCCTCTTGAATCACTCTATCTATTAAAAAACCAAACGACCTTAGAAATACGTTATTAAAGGAGGAAATTCATAAAAAAATATTGTTAAATCTAGTTCTATTTGAATACCACCACGGTGACATAAAAGCATACACCCTGCTTGATTGTAAGCAGACACCGTAGCCTTTGAACGCTTGTGACTTCAGAAAAGTCACAAGCGTTTATTGTGTCGATGACAAAAATCCCCCACTCTCAACATAGCGTAGAAGCCTTACAGGACATGCGCAGCAAACCGCAGACATCAGGCATTCATGCGCATATTTACTGCATTGTATAACAGTAATGTCTATAACTATGCGGAATCATAAGGCGTTGGCTTTATGATGGTTCCAGTGCTTTAGGGCAGAAGCGGGATACACGCTAGGAGGATAATGATGAATATACATATTTATTATTTATCGTATGGCAATTTAGTGTAAACCGTGAGATCTTCGAAAAGACAGTACGGTTGCCAGGTTGTTGCACTTTTAGCACCACCCAGGGGTCACGTGTAGGGTAGCGGTGGGTAATTCCTACGGACGTGGTGCAACTTCGACCCCATATATCTACGTACTATAAGGTCAAAAACGTAATGCCGGAAACATAACCCGCTTAAACCAAAGCTGATGATGTCAGTGTTAGTTTAGTTCTGCTACTAAGTATACTTAGTAGCAGAACTAGACAAATAATATATACTTCCAAATTCCTACATCAAAGATGGAGTACACATGATGCTTAAGATTCTTCCTCAGGAATCATCATCATCATCATCATATCAGCCGGAAGACGTCCACTGCTGGACATAGGCCTCCCCCAAAGAGTGCCACAATGACCGGTCCTGCGCCACCCGCATCCAGCGGACTCCCGCAACCTTTACTAGGACATCAGTTCACCTCGGTCTACCCACGCTGCGCCGTCCGGTACGTGGTCGCCACTCGAGAAGCTTTCCGCCCCGACGGCCATCGGTTCTACGTGCAATGTGCCCCGCCCACTGCCACTTAAGTTTAGCGATACGGAGGGCTATATCGGTTATCTTGGTTCTGCTGCGGATAGCCTCATTTCTGATGTGATCACGCAGAGACACTCCATTGCCCTTTGGGTGGGCGACCTTGGAAGAATAATAAGCCCGTCCAATTATTTAGGAGAGTTACATCTGCAGAAAGTTGACATTAAATTCCGCAACAGAAAACTGCGAGTAGTGCGCAGACAGCTATTTTTGTGATTCAGCAAGAATATTTTAGTTAGGGAACACATGACCTCGGTGCGTTCTGGTCACTAGCTAGTTATTATTGTACCCAATCTGTACCAGTTACCGTTTCCGTCCACTGTCTGTAATCTTTTCGCCGCACTCTTCATAGTCCAATGGAGGATGTAATTGAAAGAAATGGCTCCAATGACTTGCTACAGAAATGGTTTATATTCATATTCAACCTGAAATTATGACAAGTGTCAATCTCAACACAGAGGTTTTAATAAGGACTGTATGTTACTATACCTACTGACCTTTACTTAAGCTACCACCCCACTAACTTAACAAATAGCAGTGGTCTGTGGGGATATTTGTCTGAAATAGGACTATCTGAACATTTTTTTAACAACCACGTTTGCATACCAGTACGTTTAAGGCCTGCCTGATGGTAAGCAGATACCGTAGCCTTCGGACGCTTGCGATTCCAGAAAAATCACAAACGCGTGGCCGATCCTTTATTGATTTGGGCATTCGTTATGTCAAACCTACAGGGTTCGGACTACACCAAAATGGTCGAAGAAGGGTAAGATTTTTAGTTGAATCATCTCAGTACAGACTACATACTTACAGGGAAAACCATTCCTTGAAATATATTAAAGGATAAGACGAAACTTCCTTCCTTAGAAAACAATAAAAGGAAGTTCTACACATAGTAATTGACATAAAATTAACATCATTCATAATTCCGGTCAACAATGAAGTCATCAATGGATCCACCCATAAGTCGTTTAACAAATAAAGTTCCAAGACCAACCTCACTTCTACAGTGAGTTAATTATGCTACCATGCTGTGGCGCATCTGCAACCATATTCATATTAATTTAATACTAATATTATAAATGCGAAAGTGTGTCTGTCTGCCTGTTACCTCTTCACGCTTAAACCGCTGAACCGATTGAGATGAAATTTAGTATAGAGATAGGTTGCATTCCGGGAAAGGACGTAGGATATTTTTTTTTCCGGAAATCATCCCCTAAGGGGGTGAAAGGGGGGGTGAAACTTTGTATGGATCTACGATATAAAAGAGTTTCACGCGGACGGAGTCGCGGGTAGGGGCGGGCGAAGATAGTTACATGTATATGAAGAATTGAAAATTGATCAGTGCGAAGAATATTCCCTTATACCTAAGTTATTAAAAAAAATAATATTAAAACGATTTTTAGGGTAAATCTTCAAAAAAATCAAAATGTGTACCAAAAGATATATTTATTAAATTAATTGCATCATTCATTTATTGTAGACGATTGCGTCGTCGACCTTTATACATCGCCATGTGTTTGAACACTATGAATTATGGAATACTTTTCATGACAGTTTTCTGTCTTTCAACGATATATTTTGCCTCTTCACCGCAATATAATTATATCCGTACAACTTCTTTATTTTGAACATGAGTCAAATTCCGAAAAGATATTGTGTTTTTGGCTGTGACTTTCTGGGTAAGTAGTATCTCTTATTATTACACTATTTAGATTATATTTAACTCACGCCGATAAGCCCGAATACCTGATTCTGGACTCTTTCTTTAAAAGCTTATTAGCCAGTTCAAAAAAATACCACGCCAAGCATATACGAAAATTTAACCTCACACAAACAAAGCAGTTAGAAAGAGAAACAATACAATAACATGTAGGTAGAGGTAGACAACAGGCGGTCTTATCGCTGTACGTCGTCAGTAGATCTAAGTCAATTTTAGTTTGTGATCATTACAGCTGAGAGACTGAAAAGTTACGTGATCACCCCTCTGACATTTGGTCATATTCGTACTTAGGTCCATACACCTAACTACTAAATGTTGTTGAACAACTGCGTTGTATATTCTTCACAAAACTTCTTATGCCTACCTACCACTTCATACCCCAGGGCCCAGTGCTTAAATATATGGTAGGTACGTAGTAAAATTTCTTACTTCAGCGAATATATCTGTCGATCCGTCCCACTGCACCAAGTGACTCTGTAGAATCTGGGTAGCGGGAGCTATCATGGGAAATATTTGACCAAGCATCCTGAAAAAATACACTCGATAAACACTTGTCCTGTTAAATGGTTTCATATATTCCAACGAAGAACAAACTTACTCAAAAAGCATTGCTAATTTATTAAAGTATACTTTTATTACCACCACAAAGTTTCTCCATTGTTGTGGCGACTAACGACTATACAATTGCTGCCGATTTATAAAATTAAACATTGTTAACATTACAAGGTCCTTTAACTTTGTTCTGTTCACATTATAGTATGTTGTCAATTTATCCAATAATAAATTTGTTGCTACCACAAAGTATTAACTTTTGTTGCATTTACAACACAACATTGTTAATTTATTAAAGTATACTTTTATCACCACCACAAAGTTTCTCCATTGTTGTGACGACTATACAATTACTGCCGATTCAGCTCCGAAGCCGCGCGGACAGCTAGCTGCACTATCATTATCATCAATTCATCATCATCATCAAGCGCTCATAGCGCTTGCCTGCGAGTCGGAAACGATAACGCAGCTTAAGCAAAGATGGCAGCGGTCAGTCTTTGGATGGGTGACCACCTGATTTGAGTGGTTAATGTAAATGAGCGCTTCCGTGCTTTGGAAGGCACGTTAAGCAGTTGATCCCGGCTGCTCTCTATGACAGTAGTCGTTAAGCCTAGTTAGAGGCCTTCGGGCTGCTTAAGAACTTCTAACAGTCGAGTTGCCCACTCATTTGACAAAGGGGTGACAACCTGTCACTCACGTCCGCAGGAGCTACCTACCACAAAGGGTTGTAATAATTGATGCAGGGGCACGTGTCCCCTGGGTGGTACTAAAGGGTGACAAACTTTAATGGCCAAAATAATGTATGCCATACGCTTAAATATAAATCATCATCATATCAGCCGAAAGACGTTCACTGCTGGATATAGACCTGCAGTTGCGCTACATTATGATAAAAAAGCTCAGCTTCCGGTAGACAGGATGATGTCATGGGACCCGCGAAATCCTTATAGGATATTGCATGTTGCGCCAAGGCCGATCACTCGATATTAAACCTTTATTGGTGGTCTAATCTGCGTATGACAGCTATTGTTTATCTTTCGGTTCTGTAGAGTCGACGTCGAATAATCCGAACGGATTAAGGCGGTTCGACGACCATACAAAACGTCTTTTGACATTGGCAGGCTAACGGCGTGATATTTTAAGAAACTTATGTAACAATCTTTCATACTAGAATAATTTGAGAATAATCGATTTCCTAAAGTATCACGTGACCGACTAATTGGCACAAGGAGCATAAAACTTTTAGTCGGTCAGGTCAGCTATGACCTTCCGCGTTCATATCAAATCGGTCCCATGCAGCTTGCTTCGTATCATTGCTACAACGTACGGTAAAAGCAATTTCAGGCAGAGGCTGCTGGCATCGAGCCAGTGAAGCCATGCTTCTAAATGTCTGTCAATCATTGCAAATATTTAACTATAAAATGTAACTCGATGTCATTATCTAAGTACGAATCAGAGACTAGAAAATTATAAAGATTAGTTGTACAAGATGGGGTTGTACTAAGCGAAAGAAGTAGTGTATTTTTTTTAATTTAAATATAACTTTGCGAAGTTTATATGAGTATTTTAATAGTACAGAAGAATTCACATAATTGAGTTGGATGTTTATTTGATTGGTCGAAAACCCTATCTTACGTGCTTACATCGAAATCTGTCTCATTGTGTTGCATATTTAAAAGGGGGTTAAATGATTTACTTAATATAATATTTTATCCAAGTTATACATGATATGTTTTAGATCATCATTTACTATAATTCTACTTTACTTAAGACTACGCTTTTGCAGGATGAGAACTGTGTGTATTTATGGATGTGTATCGATGTGATAGATATTTTACATTTCCTAGAAAATGTTGTTGTATTGTATGTCAAAAATTTGAAATTAATTAATAAAACATTTCATTTTACCAAGTGCGTTACGCGTAGCCGTAACACTTAATTTATGCTTTTAATATGTTTACCGTGTAGAAATTTTCTACTTCTTAAATACAACCATATTCACATTTAGTTTCTTTATTACGATAATGACATTTATGAAGCTCGAGGATCGTGACGTCACGATCTGCTTGCGTTTTCTCTTTCTAACAAGCAACATTAAAACGGTTGTGGCTTCGTAATTCTTTGAGGTATTTGAATGGGATTTTTGTCATCCTACTAATATTATAAATGCGAAAGTTTGGATGTTTAGATGTTTGGATGTGTGTTACTCAATCACGCTTAAACGGCTCAACCGATTCGACTGAAATATTGTACGAAGATAGTTTATGGCCTGGATGGTATTTAGAGGTGACAATTTTTTTTAGGAATCAAATTAGTTACCATTAGTTATTATTCCTGCATGATTAGTTTTGGAGTGGAGGTGATAGTTTTGCCATTTACGTCAACATTTGTATTAAAATTGACACCTATCCCATTCCCAAACCCATCTCGGAAGTGGAATATTGCGAACAAGAGTCTATCAGAAGCCCGACGCCGAAGGCGGAGGGCTTTTGATGACTCGAGTTTGCAATATTTTTACGCCCGTGTTATACACAATGTTTTTCATCACATTTGCGAGGAAACAAATACATTTTAGATGAAATGAATACAAATCGTAATAAAAACTGCAACATGTCAGTCGGCCATTTTGTTGAATTTGACGATAAACAACGTTCTAATACGGTGCCTGGATGTTTAGCATTTAGCGATATTATCTAGCTTGCAAAGTTTACAGAGCTGGGTTGTCTGTGATCACGAAAATGCTAAATGTGAGACAACTTCACGTAAGAGCATGCACCTATATACCTCATTCCATATAACATTAGTGGAATATCCGGATACAAAAGTAGGCCTTACGAAGTTCTTCACACTGCGGCCTAAACAATGCGTTTTTGCTGGAGACTCGGGCACACAAATAGTCTGCGTGTGTATTTATCATCAAAACGTAAAATTGATGTTAAATGGTGGAGACATTCCATCTCTTACATCGGAATCGGCGATCCCTTTAACATCGATTTTCGACAATCGTTTCAGATGATATTTTACGACCTCCACGTGGATTAGGTGATGTTAAAACACCATTCTTCCTAACCAGTTCCTTAGCCTTTCTTGCTTGCCGTCTAGATGTTTGAAATTCCTCAGCAAGCTTATTTTCAGAGAAATCCCCTCCCGCCAAGAAACCGGCCGTGACTAGCTCTACCAAGGTCGTTACTGAGACTCCCGTGAAAAAGGCTGCTAAGGTAAGTCCAATAAACTCAAAAAAAAATAACACAAAAAAAATGCATAAATATATCAATCATCAATTCAATTCCCAACTCAGAACGAAAAGAACTAGTTCGTCAATCACGATCTTAATCGGTCTTCAGTCTTTAGTTCAGCAGCAGAGCGAGAGTGGAACGGAACGAGATACGAGTGATGCGACCGGGTAACATCGCGCGGGGGCGCATTGTCTGAATTAAAGTAGCTCCCAAACGGATGGACCGATTTGAATGCGGTTTTTTTATTCAAATTTGATGTGATCCCGAGTGTTCTTAGACATGTTTCATGAAAATCTGTTCAGCCGTTTTTGAGATATTGGACTTTGAAATGAAAATGTCGGGGGTTTTTCAGCTTTTTTAAGTTGTAGTTATTCTTCATAAAAGTCGAACCTACGAACTCCTGATTGATATTCACGTGCTTTACCACTCGGCTACAATCGCTTTTCACTCTTTTTTTCTTGCCACGTCAAAGATTTGTACCTATAGGTACATTTTTGCCGTAGGTATATAGCACAGAAATAAGGAGCGCCTAGGCTGAAATATTATAAACGCGCACTGTAGAGCAGGGTTATTTTAGACTGGCTACGTTGGCGTGGTGTCTACGCGCCGACGATCTAACGCGCGCGTCTGCTCTATGCGATATTCTATTTATTTTACAACAATAATTCGATATGATGTTATTTATTAACTATAGTGTCGAATCACAGATGGTTTAGTAATGTTTCGGCGAAAATTATTTGGTAAATGTTTAACTCCCAAACTATTTTTCCCATATTTTTATTTGGTCGAAGTTTTATTTCCCAACTCAACGTTTCGCACTGATATCATTTCACAACGAATGATTTGATAAATTATTGTTAGGCAAATTATTACCTGGGAATTTTTTAATACGTCATTTATGTATTCGTCAAATGTATTAAGATTGTCTAGTCTTATTACTCTCATTAGATGGCGCTGTAAGCGAGGCGTCATACAAAATATATGGAACTGTGTCCCACTTAAACAACGCCAACTATTTATTGAAACGATTTACTATGTTCGGCAATTCACGTCCGATATTTTCTTCTGACAGTCTGATCAGTGTCGGACATCTTAGACAAGCTGGTATTCAGCTCCTAGCTGAACTGTAAACTGTAAGGCGGTCGTCACACTGCCGCCGCGTCCCGCTGCGGTGTGCGGCGCGACGGCTCTCTCGTTGTACGCAAGTACCTTAGTTTGTGTACAAAATCCGGCATACAATACTTATATGTTGTTAAAAGAAACAATGGAGCTAATAAACTGAAGCAATATTTTTATGCGGTATTTTGACAAATAAATTTATGTCAATCGAGGAAAATACAGCCCATTGTTAAAAAAAAATATGTCAAACGAGCCTAGCTATTGGTCAACTAAGATAAATAATTTTGTAAATATCTTTGGCAACTAACCTCATTGCTCTCCTTTAATTTGAAACAGACCAACCCCATCGTCACCTCCTCAAATATCTCAAATCGCTCGTCTTCGAGGCAGAGTTTCTCGAAAAGATGAGCTAACGCAATATGTTTCCTGATGTGTTTTTGAAGATTTTCAACGACTGTATCTTTTGATTGCGTTGGCTTTTAAGTTTGATATTTTCACAGCTCCAAGGGACAATAACCTATAGGTTTATATATAATAACTCAGGTTTATTTGATATAAATTTCAGCTTGATACCTCTACGCATTCCTGAGAAAATGGTCTTGACAGACAGACAGACAGCCAGACGGACAACAAAAACTATCTCGCTGATATTTGGAGCAGCCCAAATGATATCGCTAATATTTAAAGCATCTTAAACTATCTCGCTGATACTTGGAGCAGCCTAAATGATATAGCTCATATTTAAAGCATCTTAAACTATCTCGCTGATATTTGGAGCAGCCTAAATGATATCGCTCATATTTAAAGCATCTCAAACTATCTCGCTGATATTTGGAGTAGCCTAAATGATATAGCTCATATTTAAAGCATTTTAAACTATCTCGCTGATATTTGGAGCAGCCTAAATGATATGTTATACTTATTTTTTTCTTTTATACAAAGATGGCGTCTGGTAGCCGCCATTTTGTATCATACATACATAGACTGGTAAACACATTACCAGTCTAAGTATTTAGTTAGCCCCCGCCACTAATAGTACATTGTTGTAAAGGCTAGAAAGTAGGCAATAGATGGACGAGTGGGTTCGAGGTCCGAGCCGCTAGGTCGAAGGAGACGAGTCCATCTATTGCACTTTTGGCCGAGACATTAAGTACATAGTGCTTTTCACGAGGAAATTGCATATAAATATAAGTTTCGCAGAATTTCACATGGCAACCAACTTTTCGCAGAATTTTCATTTGGCCAACCAATTGTTGGCATAACTTAACTTCGCAGTTTTCTCATTTAGCAAAATTTTTATATTGCTAAATTTTATTTCGACAAACTTTTATGTGGCACATGAATCCGGTTTGAAGACCACTTTGTAGACTATACGGGGTTCAGTCAGGAAGGAAACCATGTAGTATCATGAAGACTTGGTATATTTCGGAAAAACACGTTAAAGTATATATAAAGAAATGTCACAGCGGGTAGTGTGATTAGGCTCGCGGTTAGCAGCGGACTGCCTTCCCTTGCCTAGTAACGGGTTGCATTACATATGACCGTTTTTAATTATGAACCTTAAGACTATACATTAAGGACTAGTTTAGCATAACACCTTATTTAAAAGAACAGATGCAAATATACATAGATATAATGAGCGCATCGCTAACAGCTTGCATTGACAATATTTTTGCAAACACGGAATTTGATATATTTTCACTGGATTGGTTAACGTCAATTTGCAGGTGACAGTATTCAACAACCAGGCGTTCTCGAAGGCGTTAGCGAAGATTGATTTACCTGTCATCGACGCTGCATACTCTGTGTATGATGAGACAGGTGCGTAATCCATTTTTTTCTCGCTCTTTTTTTCTTTTTCAGTGAATGAAATCACCTGGCGGCCCCCTCGGAAGATCAGCGCTGGCCATATTTTATTTTTATACTGCGACGATGGCAACCCAAAAGACCCCAGTCACCAGGAACACAACACCACATAGATATAATAGAACCAGTATTCGCTTTATTATGGCTGCAGTCTTCTGTAAGGTGGAGGTACTTCCTCAGATAGGCTGCTCCAAATATTCATGAGCGAGATGTCCCTCTACTGTGCCCTAACTTTTAAGATTAGCCGAGTAATTATCCCGACAGTTATCATAATACAATTCAATAATATTAATAATCAACATTTACCTAACATATTACTAAATACAACAATAATACTTTCACAATTATCTATCTCTCCTAAAATCCTAAATTATTAACTTGTTGAGAAGTCCCAGAGTGGGAGTGCCGGCAGAAGTGAAAACTTGAATAATTTTAATTTTGCAAAAAAAATCCCTTCCTCCCTCCCCTCTCTCCCCCTGCGTGCCAATATATCTAATAACAACCTTATTAGTGTGCGCTATAGTTCAACTTAACTCAGCAAAATCGATAACGTCGGCGCCAAGTCCAGCGGACGGCGCGGCAGCGGCGAACAAAATACCAATTTGTTTTTGCCATTGCCAAATATTTTACAAAACTTTATCTCTTTAGGAATAACGCCCAAATTCGAACTATTCGAATTTGCAAAAACAGCGGACGGCGGCGGTGAACAAAATACCAATATGTTTTTGCCGTTGCCAAATATTTTTCAAAGCTTTATCTCTTTAGGAATAACGTCCAAATTCGAACTATTCGAATTTTCTCAATAGCAAAACGGTGAAAGATGCGTGGACAAAATTACAAATTCATTTGCTGAATATGCTATTACAAAAAGTGTTTAACGGCTTTATACTCTTACGAATAGCGTTCAGTTTTGAATGAAGTCGAATCGGCTAGCAGCAAAAAGTGACCTCCCACCACAGAGTCACATCTGACGTCACAAAAATCTGTCGCGTATTTAGCAATTTTTCTCCATCCCAAAAAGTGCTCAGCGCCGCTAAAGAAGTTTTCACTTCAAAAATGTCGGGTATTGCGACGGCGTAGGTATCAAACCTTTTTTTCTTTGGCTCTACAACTATTTTCTTAATGACTCGTAAATGTTCGTACATGACGACAAATATATTGTTAAACATTACCTGTAGTTTGTTTAGATTTGGCTAGCCGTACCTTTTTAAAACTATCTGTAAACAGCGCGAATATTGTATTGCGTATTTCGTTGTTCGTTTTCTACTTTCATATAAATTATATACTGTATATATTTTATCTTCGCAGGTTTTTACGGGGACCAAACGCCTCACAGCAGCATCGACTCCACCTATGACTATTTCTCCATGTTTGACGTTTGGGATGGCAACAACACCCAGGATGACATGTTCTTCTTCCACAGTAAGTTTAGTGTAAGTAAGTTTACTCTTATTTCTTTACTGCGAAAAACTGATTGTGTGAACATACCATCGTACCATTGATCCTTGCGTGACTCAACTCTCTTAACTTCTGACTAATGCTGCGTAGACTATCTATTAACTAGATTACTTTTCGTCGACTTCTGAATAGAAACCTTCGGGGATTTCAATGTTACACATTATTAATGATTGTACATTGATTTTTATCTATTTCCGCACTAGGCCAAGCTTGTCTCGAAGGCTCAAAACACCTCTTTCCATTTTGTGCTCTGGATACGAGTATATAACGTTCCCGGGAGTCTGTTATCAGCCCCTCTCATGCGAAGGTTCTCGAAAAGAAGTGGAAGGAGGGGTATCTTATCGGCGCAGGACGGTTTGTCGTTCGGGCTAATACGTGCTTATTTCGTTTTAAATTTTGCATTTTCGAATATATTTTACGTATTTCATTTTGTTTGGCAGCCCAGCGTCTAAAGTCAAAACATAGCAAGTGTTCACGGTAGCTGTTTGAGTTAGGTAACTCTACTGGTTATATTATAAGTATGAAAGTTAGGATGTTTGGTTATTTCTTACACAATCAGGCATAAACGGCTGAACAGATTAAAAAGAAGTTACTGAAAGGGCGCAGGTGTGGTAGAAGGAAAACGCCTTTCATAAAATTTAAATAAAACTGTATTTCCACTTTCCTATCTCTAGCTCGTTACAAAGGATGCGTTGCGTGGCGTGGTTAACGTCCAACTCCCCGTTTCATATATATCTACCCACATACATGAGTCCTTAATCTACCTACATATAATGCATATGTGCATATCTTTATGTACGGTATCGTACATATTCCCCAGCGGGGCAAAATATGACAATAAAAAAAACATACTAATTATGTGTTGACTTTTTTTTGACAACCCTACAAAATTTCTAACATTAGCTAACAGGTTAACATGAGCTAAGAAGTTATGACAACAAAACGTCATATTATTTAAAATTAAAAAATAAAGCTGCACACACAACCGAGGTCTGATCAGATAATTTTAATTTAAACTAGTGATGAGTAGGTTCTAATCAGTCTCAATTGGGAGCACAGATATCTTATGAATACTAGTTCTAACTATAGAACCTTTACCGGTTCTAATGGAAAGTGCTCGCACTTTGCCATCCGGGCCTGGAAACACTTCAACTACCCTGGCCATCGGCCACCTTAGAGGACTCACATTATCCTCTCTGAATAGTACTAATGCACCAACTTTAATGTTATTCTTCTCTATGCGCCATTTCGGCCGATTCTGCAACTGAATGAGATATTGTTTGTGCCATTGCTTCCAAAAGCTTTGAACCATCTGGGTACATTGTTGCCAGAATTTTAAACGATTGGTTGGTACATGAGTACAATCATTTTCTGGGTATGAAACTAGTGAATCGCCCGTCAAAAAATGTGCTGGGGTCAAGTAAGGCATTTCGGTGGGGTCAGTTGTAGGCAAGGCCGTTAGAGGACGCGAGTTTAATATTCCTTCAATTTGTATAACAACAGTGTTCAGCTCCTCGTATGTCAAAACTGCTGTGCCAACAACTCGTTTTAAATGATGCTTGACGCTTTTGATGCCAGCCTCCCACAAGCCTCCAAAAACAGGGCTGTAGCTTGGTATGAATTTGAAATCAATGCCCATTTCAGCTGCATGATTTATGACTGACTGCTGGTGGCTTGCCGCAGACTGTAATCGGTATAATTCCCCTAATTGATTATTAGCGCCCCTAAACGTACTCGCATTGTCGCAAAATACGACTGATGGCTTATTTCTACGCGAAATGAACCTCTTGAAAGCATTCAAGAAACACTCTGTTGTCAAGTCCGATACCACCTCAATATGTACAGCCTTTGTGGTGAAACATACAAACAATGCGATGTACGCTTTATACAGGATAGGTTTCCTTACACGATACATTTTGACAGTATATGGACCCCCATAGTCAATCCCTACCTTCTTAAACACTCTACAGGCGTTAACTCTGTCATAAGGAAGCGAACCCATGAGTTGCTGGGCTTGCTTCGCTTTCAACTTGAAACAAACAATACATTTATAGAGTATGTGTGTTACTTCTCTAATTCCATTCATTATATGGTATGTTAAACGCAAGCTGTTTAATACAAGCTTTGCTCCAGCGTGCAGTAATGTTCGATGCTCATTCTCGATAATGTAGAGCGTGATTTTTGAACCCTTAGGTAAAATAATAGGGTGTTTTTGTGAGTATGGAAGATCTGCATGCTGGAGCCTTCCACCTACGCGAAGAAGGTTCATCGAACACAGGAATGGGGTTAACCCATCAAGCTTACCTTTAACAAGCTTATTAGTTTTTAGAGCCTTAATTTCGTCACTAAAACATTTGTGTTGTTCATATCTAATAATAACATTTAATGAGTGTTTTAATTCGCGAGGCGTTAAACATCCCATATTTCTTTTATTATAGTCCTGTGCGACACAGGCTTTACAATTATTTATGAACCTATAGCACCACGCTACGGTTCGTTTCATTTTTTTAATACTAGAACAATCATTGAACAATGGTATTTCATCATTCCGAGTAGCACTTATTAGAGCAGTTTTTAACTCGGGTATTTTCCCTGGCATTATTTTTTCATCGGCAATTGGCTTAAAATCGGGGTTGCTTAAAACAGTGGGCCCATGGAACCACAACGAATTATGCTGCAGAAGGTGCGGCTCTACTCCACGAGAGAGACAATCACTGGGATTCAATGCAGTGTTTATGTAATGCCAGGAGAAATTCCTAGCCAAATCATGAATAGCCTTAACTCTATTTGCTACATAAACAGTCAGCTTTATAGGCTCTATTTTTAACCAGGCAAGTACTACTTGCGAATCGAGATATAGATACACGTTTGTATTAAATTTTAACTTTATTATATCATACACCTTGTGCGCCAGCATTGCCAATAACAAAGCGCTATTAAGCTCTGCGCGAGGCGTGGAAAGCTTCTTAATCGGGTTTATACGTGACTTTGAACATAGCAATGCCACACTAACCTTGCGATCCTTGTCAACAACTCTCAAATACAGGCAACATCCATAAGCGACATTTGAAGCGTCGGCAAATCCGAAAATATCTATGGAGTGTGCATTTTGTGTATCTATATTCCGTGGCACGAAAATATCTGACATTGTAAGTAAGCTGTTTGCAAAAGCCTTAAATTCTCCGTTTAGCTTTTCAGGCAAAGACGAATCCCACTGAACATCTGCAAGCCAAATCGCCTGCATTAATAATTTAGCTTTAACCACAATTGGGCCTGCCAAACCAAGCGGATCAAAGATTTTGCTAACGAAGCTTAAAGCTGTTCGCTTTGTATAATTATCGAGCATAGCCTGCTTAGGGCAACTAATTATCAAAGTATCATCAGTTAGGTTACACTTAAGACCTAATGTTCTTACAAAATCTGTGTCTTTGTTCTCAGAGAAGTGAACTTCTTGTCCATCCTTCTTACATTCGGATGGGATATCGCACAGAAGCGAGTTATCATTAGCACACCATTTGTGCAGGCTAAAACCGCCTAATTTTAACAAATTTATCAACTCATCGCGAGTTTTTATTACAAGTTCTTTGTCATTACAAGCTATACTTGCGTCGTCAACATATGTATTGTGAAGCAATACGTCTGCAGCCAGGGGAAAATGGTCCCTATACCTATTGACTAACTCGAGCAAACACCGAGTGGCGAGAAACGCGCTATTTTTCAAACCATAGGTTATTCTTTGAAGCTGCAGGCATTGTATATCTTTATGCGGAGAATCTCTCCATAGAATGTTTTGTAATGGGCGGTGTGATGGTTGCACTAAAACTTGTCTGTACATCTTTTGTATGTCACAATTTACAACATATTTAAATAACCTAAATAGAATTAGGATACTGAATAGATCATTTTTCACAACTGGGCCATTTACTAAGGCATCATTCAAAGAAACCTTGCTTAAACTTGGTACACTAGCATGAAATACGACCCGCATCCGAGTGGTTGCACTGTTCGGATTAAAAACTGGAAAATGCGGAAGAAAGAATGCCGCCTGAGTGTCCAGGTCATATTGAGCAATAGGGATGCTGATTGCATGGCCCAGTTCTATATACTCATCGATAAAGGCCTTGTAACTTTGAAACAAAGTAGGATCTTTAGCAAGTCTAATTTCTGGATGGATATAATGATATCGTATTTACTAATGACTTAACCTTATTTGCAGATGAAACCAGCGCAAATAGTTTTTGGAAGCAGTATACCTGAGCTTGTAGAGAGGACAAAACATGTGCTTATGGCATTTTTATATTGGTTTGGGATATAATACTGCAAAAACGCAAATCATGTTATCACTCTCACATCGTTTGAGAAAAGTACTATACAATCCTCGGCCGGAACAGGGATTGCTGGACTCGTTGTATTCGGCCTCGTCTACGACTCGGCCGTCTACCCCAATCTCGTCCAGCAATCCCTTACTTCACGGCCTCTGCAGTAATCTACTATTGTTGATGGCTGCGCGTTCGGATTGACGCCGCATTTATCAAAATCGGTTCAGTATACAAACATACACTGCTAAAAACATATCTCTTCCTTTCGGCTCCGCCGTAGTCGGGCAAACATTTTGCGAATAGCATTAACATCTTACCCTGTAAGACTGGCGATAAAATCGTCAGGAATGTGTATAATTCGACCAACCGAAAAAGACGAACGAAATACATGTTTCCTGCCTCACCATTTGTCTACTTAACTCGTGAACGGCGTGAACTTCACAATGCCGTTGTGAACTTTTTGTGGACCTCCAAGCAACATTGATGAGCCGTACCGTGTTGTTTATGGTATAAAAAGCCTCTGGCAAAACCCACACTTACCGATGGTATTTTGGACCATGATTAATCATTTTTGCACCATTGCTCTTACGAACTTCGCGAATTCATCTTAATCCGGGTCTAATTATGTGAATTGGCTATTCTGAAGATTGTTTATACTTATTTGATCAACAGTTTTTTTTTTGTTCTATGGAGTAACGAAAATATAAATGGCGGGCTTAATGCCTTAAGACTGATCCACCAAACAACTGTTGATTATAACGCTCCCATTCTCTGTGGGCTAGAAATCAATTAGTTATTCGCAAATTGATCGCGTTGACAGCCCTAACCTTGTTGTGTCAATCACGGATAATGTGTGCACTGCACGGCGTGTCAATTGTTTTTACTGTATAAAAATAATGTATTTTATTTATAATAAATAACAACAATAGACAAATAAATAAAAATACATACAAATATAAATACCTACATATATAAATACACACATATATATATATATATATATATATATACAGACGAAAATAGTGAACAGAAACACTAAGAATCTACGGCTCTTAATATGTAGCTGGCCGTTTGTAAGATATAAAAGAAGAAATATATCATAGTTACATACTTCATATCATTTACTTATGTATCATCATCATCGTCATCGTCATTATTTACTACACTTAATTAATTTTAATGACCAATACTAAAACACGTTACTGATATTTTCCTAAAACCTATAAAAATCATATTAGCCACGCTTGCGATTTTAATGTTCAAAATTATTGGCCTATCAGACATAGCAAGATGCTAATATTTAGCTATTGTGTCTACGCGATGTTACTATGCATATACATTGCTAAGATAAGGAAAGCTTTCCATTTTTTTGCGATCTAACCGAGCGCACGCTTTACCCGCGTGTGGATGTGTACATTAAAAACAATGACGATATTTATGTGGAGCCGATAACGAGTCGCGGGGAGAAAAAATGCACACAGATATCGCGTCTTCTAATAGTTCTAGTAACTAAGGTGGTTACTAAGGTGTGTCTTACAATCTGTGATCTATCCATCAAGAAATAAAGTGCCACGTCTTCGTATACTTGGTACACCCGGCGACGTTTTGCAGCGTGACAAACGCACATTTCATGAACCAAATACCAAAACGCGCGTCGCCGTGTGTAGCCGCTCCTCATGACATTTTGTAGCAATTTATCCAGTTATTTCGGAATAACAATGAAGTGGAGCGTGCCTTTCGAAATCAACATGTCTACAACCGAATTTCAACTTCATTTCAATGCCTTTAGACATATTGGAAGGTACTTACCGTTCTAACGTATATCCTCTTTATACACTGTAAGGCTGTCACGTTCTGTCCGTCCAATTGAAGCCTCGTTTTTACGAACCATATCGGATTGGTCATTGTACATGACACGAAACCTGAAACATTAATTGAAATTAATACAATTTGAAATCTAGTCAAACCAGAAAATAGATTTTGATTTTAGTGAATTTGATAGACACTTTGTGCATAAAATGTTCTTCTAGAAGTGCTAAATGTTGAAATTCCTTAAAGGCAACTAAGGTAAGCCTCAGACACTGTCCAGCAGGACAAAGGGATCGTAACATTACTACATTATCAAATTCAATGTAAATATTCATAAACGTCATAAACATTTGTCTTCATCTGTGACATTGATATTTGTGTTTGCGAAAAGAGGACAAAACACTTTTTAGTTAGCGGCTTTTGATATTTCTTAGGAGCTGTGGGGAATAATTTTCCAATTAACCACATTGATCGAAAGTTAACATTCTGTTAAGTGTAGGGGCTAGTTTTACTCGTACCGGCAGCACTGGCAGCCGATAGGTGCACTATGGGTGTGTCGGGCGCTATGTTCTGATTGAGTATGGCCTTGGCCTGCGAATACGTGCAGAAGTATATCGCCCTGGACGGAGCCACGCCCACTATGTTCGGCCCTAAGCCCTTGAACAACGCCTTTGGGCCCTCAGTTTGGACGATGTGCCTGGAAAAAGAAAACAAGTTTTTAGAAAGCGAAATGTCATCTGGCTAAAGGTGCGTACAAATTTGAGCGGCTCAGCCTGAGTCATGCTCGCCCCGTGCGGCGAGCTGCTCAAAAATTTTACTTAAAAAGCTCCATTAAAGAAATATGAATATAACAACTGACTTCTGCAGATCGGATCCATACGTTGCATTAAGAAAAACACACGAATAGTTTCGTTCGCTACTCCGGGAACCAAAAAATAACAAAATAAAATATATGTAAAAAATAAGGAAAAATCTTACTCAAATCTAGCTAGCCCCATGGTTGGCTCAATAAAGCCTTGTTAAGGGTACTAAAAGACGATATATTAAACTGACATAAATAAATAAATAAACATATAGACTCGGAAACAAATCTTCGTGTCCGTCACATAAATATTTCCCCTTATCCGGAATTTTCACCCACAACACATACGTTACGGCTTGTGCTTTCGAATTTGGAACGTCGCGCGCCTTCATTTGTTCACGCGTGACGAACAAATCGAGTTCTTGTAGGTGCATATAGAAGATTTAATTTCAAAAATAATATTGAAAATGTCGAGTGATGAAAGTGTTTTGACTCCTGAGTTTATCAAATTAGATGCCATAGGCATTGTCAACAATCTGCTGCCAGAGAAGTCAAAGGAAAAATACCTAAAAGCCTACAACGATTTTGACAAATGGAAAGCTGTAAAAGGCGTAAAGTCTGTGTCTGAATCAGTGCTTCTGGTCTATTTTGAATATTTGTCAGCTACAAAGAAGCCAAGTAGCCTGTGGTGTATATATTCGATGCTGAGGGCAACAATAATTGTCAAACATGACATACAAATTAATACATATGCCAAGTTATTGGCCTTTTTAAAAAGGAAATCGGATGGACATCGAGCAAAGAAATCAAACATTATTTATCTACTGAGCCTGTTTTTTTGTCTCGCATAAGGTGTGAAAAGTAGAGTATACACCTCGGGGATAAGACTGTTTTAGTCTTGGGCGGTTGAACCCCTCACTGCACTCAGGACTCAGTCTTAATTCCCTCGCTTCGCTCAGGAATTAACTTATAACTAAGTTAAATTATGAGTCCTTCGTTACGTTCGGGATTCAATTCGCTCCCGTGACATAAAACAGTGCTTTATCCCCTTAGTGTATAATCTACTATTTCTAAATAGATAAAGTAATATTAAAAATACTAAGTTAAAACGCTCCCATACATTTAGTATGACGACTTACAGCCTTAAAGAATGTCGGGTGTCGTAAGAGATAAAACTGTTATATTCCTGCTTTTATTTCAAAAACGTTATTAGTGTAATTTTACTTGTTGGGTAACGTACTTTCGATATCAGTTAGAAGTTTTCTGATATCTGCGGCGCTACCACGAACTTCGAAAGTCGAAGTTCGTAATACATGCATCTCTGTCACTCGAGTAAGGGAGTGCGATAGAGATGGAAATACCCAAACTTCGACTTTCGAAGTTCGTGGTAGCGCCGCTGCTGTATTTACGGAATTATGGCCTGTAAACACTTAACGATTACACCCTGTATACATATATGATAAGGCCTGCAACACACTGGCGCGGCCTGCGGTGGCGGACAATAGTAAATTTGACAGCTACTTGATGACAATTTAACTATTGTCCGCCGCGGCCAGGCCGCGCCAGTGTGATGCAGGCTTAAAGTGGGTAGGTACCGCTCACTTGTTTTTAAACTATGACAATGTACTTCGTACGTACTTACGTACTCTGAATAAATTGCATCATTTACTAGGAATACTAGGATGCCATTTTTACTTGGGGCATTTTTTTTTATTATTTTAAAAGGATGTTTGGCTATTTGGGCTCGTATTTTGGGATTTTGTTTAAAAAATATAAAAAAGTGGATCGAATAGCGGTCGGCGTGTACCAACGTACCGGAAGGCGCAGCGTGGGTAGGCCCCCCGCAAGGTGGACTGATGACCTGGTAAAGGTCACTGGAGTTCGCTGGATGCGGGTGGCGCAGGCCCGGTCATTGTGGCACTCTTTGGGGGAGGCGTATGTCCAGCAGTGGACGTCTTTGGGCTGATATGATGATGATTTGAAGTCGGTCTTTGACGTACGAGCCATAATTCTTAGCCGCGACCTCATATTATATAGTATGATAGTAGCCGTGCGCCTCACCTCACCCGTCACGCCTAACGAAACTAGACCTCTACCTACGCTTAGTCTTGGCAGCTATGTACTTGTAGCTGAAAGGGGGTGGTGCTATTCTAACCCGACACCACACGGAGACCAATATTTAAGTTTTCCATAAGACCATTTTCGTATTACCAGAGAGCTTTATGCAGGCAGGTAGGACAACAATCAAACTGTTGCATAAAAAAATCAAAAGGTACAAAAAAACAGAACTAAAGTAGGTATATCAGAGTTTGTAAGATGTGGGCAGACAGTGTCTTACAAAAATAGGGTAATCTTCTTGGGAGTCCACAACCGTAATAAATAAATAAATATTTGCGGACAATCTTACACAAACCGACCTAGTCAGTCCCAAACTAAGCAATCTTTTTAAGTAAAAAATATACCTGTATATATTATATTATATTAATTTGTACATGGGATTTGAGTGCACTACTTAATACTTTGTGCTTGTGTTTCAAAATAATCTGTAATGTGGCATATAGACGGTTAACAAAGACTAGGGAAAGGGTTTGTTAGATTTGTGTTCACTTTAATTTGTGTAGGTCGAGCCGCACCGGCGTCTCCGCGGCCAGCATCTCCGCCATCTCCAGGCAGCCCGTCTCGCAGCCCGTGTTCACCCAGCTGTCGACCCGACCACACACGTGTCACTCAACAACAATACAATGTATGGTGGTAATCTCTTTCAGACAACAGTCCTGGATATAAATAAATAAGATCGTTGCAAGTGGAAATCTGATCTTTGCCACGTTGCGGAAACAGACATGATTATATGTATATTATGTATGCTCTAATTAAGACTTCTTGTTTACATATTTTGAATTGGAGTCTCAATTTCAAAATTAGCGCCAGAAATATTAAATTACGCCCCTGTCAATACGATGTATTATTGACGTCAATCAGTATTGTCGGCTTAGTTGAACAACCTCAGGCAGGGGCAGTTTCTGCGTTACAAGGTCGCATTAAAGTTCATCTGAAAACCTGCGATATCCCTGCTGAGCGTTGGGAGGAGGTCGTGTAAATGAGACAACGCGCCCGCAGGCCATTCGCCTAAATAATTGATAATTGTTTATAAATTTGCGTCAAATTCATTTTTAGGGTGACACCGTAAGATTTCACGTGACCTGATCGAAAAACTGTTACAATGTTATTGAGTTTTCACTTCTGCCATAAGTACACGAAGCCCTCTCACAACCAAATAACTAGATCCAAGAGGAACCGTTATGCCTTTCATGGGAAAATTCGAAAACCAGTTTGCATGGAACTTGTAGTTAAGTCTACAACTAGTTGCAACAGGTGTTACCACATTCTTCAGAGCGGCCGTGTTGTTCCAACAATACGCCACAATTTATAGAAACCATTTCCAAAGATGTAAAGAAATTGCTTCAGTTATTTTCAGCCTAACTGTGAAATGTTACCTCTATCTTCTAAGGAAGAACATTCACAAAAAAATGCAACATGCGACATCAACATGAACCCGCCGCGTTATCATTCGCTAAATTGAATTTTAAATATTTTATAAAACGCGCACACAAACGGGCGAGCGAACGAACGAACGAACTACGCGAATAGGGCAGGCAGAGTGAGAGGACCTTACGGTGGCGCTGCGCAAACACGAATGTTTTTACGTAGCCAGAGGGAGCCACTATATATATAAAATGCGGCTTAACCGTAACGAATACCTGATGGAAAAATACAACCGTAAAAAACATTCCATGTAAAAACCAGGCCAAGTCTCCAAACTCTTTTACCGTAAAAAGCTGTGAGATATTTCGTAGTACCAAGACTACCAAGTCTCAGGCATTCTTATTAATCTTTATTTGCTAGCTAAATTATACTATTTGTGCAGTTCGTGTATCTAGAAAACTATACAGGGTGCAATCTTTTACGTGATACAAAATAGCAAAATGTGAATCTATCCATGATTCTGAGCAACTTTTATTATGGGACCAACTTTGTGTTATGCCAAAAAAATCCAACTATTTCATTAACTCTGCTCATTTTAGACTTTTTTGTTACAGTCAGCGGTCGCCTTTGAGTATTCGGTTTGAATGTTCTCAAACAGGGCGCTAAACGTCTTCTGCTGGTGAACTAACGACATGTACAGTGCAGAAGGCGACTGGTACTGCAGTAACTTCGCTTCAAAATTCATCAAAATTGGTTTAGCGGTTTAATCGTGAAGAGGTAACAGATAGACAGACAGCTAGACCCACTTTCGCATTTATAATATAAGTATGGATAGTATATATACAGTATAGTATGGATTTCACAAACTATATCTTTTATAGGCTTTTGACTCGTGTTTTTTATATAGCATGTATTTTTCCAGGGGCCTATACTTTAATATTTGTAACTTACTGGGGTTGAATACGACACTCATTGGTTCTCTAAAAAAACAACAGTAAACGCTAAAGCAGCTTCGATGGCATAGAACATTATAAAGGGAAAGGTACTCTCGCGTCAACCTATAACAGATAAAACATGCAATCTTGTATACAGGGGATTTAACCTTAATCATCTAACGTATTTAATAGGCAAGTCTTGTTTTTGATACGGTACTGTTAGGACAGTAACACAACAGCGTTGCATCTGGGTTGTTCGCGCTAGTCACCGTGTGCATGAGGAATCTATTTTATAACGACTTAAAAAAGGAGGAGGTTCTCAATTTGTCGGAAACTTTTTTCATGTTCCCCGGTTACTCGAAGACGGCTGAGGGACCGATTTGGAAATAGTTATTTACAGTACATATGGTGCTACTTTCCCGCACTGACACCGCCGCGAAAACACTCAGCCTGAAGAAGAACTCCCGAAGAGTTCGAAACATGTCGCCCGTAGTGACATTGAAGACGTGAGTTGGACCGTGTGATTGTAAGTATTAGTTTAACCAACTACAGAGCTTTACTACAAACGCGATAAAGTATCAGATCCTGCGCATGGCCGAGTTCGCGCCCTACGTCGTGTTCATCGCCGCGCCGCCGCTCAACAACGTGGCCGACGTGAGTACGCACGACATGTGCCACAAACATCATTACTAGTCAGTAGTCGGGGATAGACACCATCCGGCGCATAGTCTATGTCGCCACGACACACGGGCCGCCACGTGATAGCCGTGCTGGGCTAAGGCGCAGGGTCATACAAATATATTAGGGGCTTTCTACACATCACTTCTTCGCGAAAGTAAAATAAAAAAGTTGCATTAGACGGTACATTAGAATAATGACGGTTCGTGAGAGAGAAGAAAAGCAATACGTATATTCCAAGAATACTCAACGCCAATAAAGACAGTCCAAGTTCGCTCAGTTCGGGTTGCAGAGGGCGGTTCCACAACACTTCGTGCTCAAATATATACCGCCAGCCATCAGAGGCTCTAGTATAAGTTTTACCGAAACGAAACCCCGAGAGCTTCCAGCTGGAACTCCAAAACCGTTTCGATTGCCTAGGCGGCGATGTGGACGAACTGAACGACGGGTTTGTGGAAGCTGTCCGTTCCACTGGGTCTAAGTTCTTCAAGGCCCAAGGGACCACCAAAACTAAAAGATTATAAAACGACGAATATATTTTCTAGTTACGAACCACATTGACAGCAATTTCATAAATACACACCACGTTAATAAAGAAAAGCCAATTTATGTCTATGATAGTTATACCAATGTAAAATTGAAGGGCTTTCCCGAATAGTCGGTACATCTCTACTAGATTCCCATGGCTTCGGTCTCCATCATCAGGCCCCGTATCATGGTAGGCATTATCACGCGATAAGTGACAAGATAGAGCGGCGGTCCCGTTCTATCGAACGGTGTCAGCCAGTGACGGACGCTCTATCTTGTCACTTATCGCGTGATAAGGCCGACCATGATACGGGGCCAGCGGGCGTAGCACGGTTGCCATTTTATTACTTATCGTTGTGGATAAGACGGATGTCACACTCGCACTCACATACTGGTCAGAACGTGACGGATGTCTTTTCCACAGCGATAAGTGATAAAATGGCAACCATGCTACTTTTAGTGGGGTTGTACACAAGCCCATGGGCCCGGGCATACGCCTCGCAAGTAGTCAGCAGTTGTTCGATGGCTCCAACAGAAGGGCCGACTGTGCGTGAAACGGGACACAGTAGGTAAGGAGGTAAATATATACCCTAAGTTGGTTAGCAATTTAAAATTAGAATGTATGCATCTTCATCTTTAAATAAAAATAATAAATCAGTCTATATACCACTGCTGGGTCAGGCCTAGTCCTGGCTATCATATATGTATTTCTATTTTCAGGACTATATGACGGCATTTAATTTTGCCAATGAAGATGAAGCCAAGCTTCTCAGAAACATCCTCATTGAGAAGATTGAACTACGGAAGCAGAAGCGGGAAGGTTTGTTTTGTGTACTTGGTGACGGCCTTGGTGCCTTCGCTGACGGCGTGCTTGGCGAGCTCGCCGGGCAGCAGGAGCCTCACGGACGTCTGCACCTCCCTGCTGGTGATGGTGGACCTCTTGTTGTAGTGGGCGAGGCGGGAGGCTTCGGCGGCGATGGGGGACTTCACATACACCTTTGAATTTCTTCGTGGATGTATGCAGGTTTCCTCACGATGTTTTTCCTTCACCGAAAAGCCAACGGTAAATATCTAACGATATTCCGTACATAAGTTCCGAAAAACTCATTGGTACGAGCCGGGATTCGAACCCACGACCGCCGTGCTTGGTGAACGCAAGTTAGAAATGCCAATTCACGTTTGTTGATATGATTGTGAAATCTCGATGACTAACAATACTGCTTGCATTCCAGACTACTATACTTTCAAAACACGGGTTTCAAAGTGGCAGTGAAGTAAAGTTGAATATCTGGAAATGACAGTATTATGCCGGCTGTACACATTGGGCCAACGTTGGCGCGTGAGCAGGATGCAGCTATGCAAACGCATGAGAACGAAATAAGGCCCTCGAACGCATAGCTGCATTCTGCTCCGCGCCAACGTTGGCCCAGTGTGTACTGCAGGCTTTAAGTGGCTTACAAATGTAAGCGTTAAGACAATTTATATAATAGCTTAATAACGTCATAGGGCTTGTAGTGTCTTTTTCGCACTTGTGGTTTCGCCCATTCGACAGCGCGGCTCGTATTTTAAATATTATAACGTTATTCGACCGTATTTTATACTGTTAAGATATTCTAAGCATACATAGGGACAGACAGCGGGAAGCGACTTTGTTTTATACTATGTAGTGACAACACGTAATTAGGTATTGAATATGTTTTTACTGCTGGTTTTAAATAGTTGGGTGGCGTAAATAGGTAGTCGGCTAGGGATATTCGAATATTATAATTCCTTTCGGATTTTTTTTATTTAATAAAGCTAAAAAACAATAATAAGAATAAATGAGAAGTTAATTTTTATAAGCAATAAAATAATCGTTTATTATATTCTATTGTTTTCTAAACATATAGACAATGGACATGGACAACCTCGTTTAATGTTTAAAAGTGTCGCACAGTCTTCAGTTTCAAAAACTGTGGAGTGAACTGATACCGCACGAATCTCCCGGCGTTAGGGTCCAAGGGTTCCTCGGGAATGTCCGCGAAGCCCTCGCTGTCCACACCGAAGTCCGTCGGCGGCTTCGCGATCTCAAACAACACCGTCCCTTTACTTAGTTGAATTTGACTGATAGAATTAAATCTGTGATGATTGGATATTAATTTAATCGTGTGGTTTACTGGCTGAATAGGCTACTAGTACTATAAAAAGACATTAAGAGATCTAAACCAGTTGGCTGCGTAAGTGTAAGGCCTGAGTGGACGCCCCGCGGGTAGCTAGTAGCAAGTACAGTTAGCATTATATAGTTAGTAGCAGTCTAAGTAGCCAAATATATCGTAACACACCCTTACTCTCACATTAATAACGTGTTACGATATAATTGGCGAATTTGACTGCTACGACTATATGATGCTGACTGTACCTACTGTCATAATCCTGGACAGCGGATCACGTAAAATTATGGACAAATTATTATCCGATAAATGGGTGCTCTTAAATAAATGTTCGCTATACGCTTAATTTGGGGTAGTTTTAAGTATTTGAATATCGAAAATTTATATAGGTATCGAAAATTCAACAGCTATTTTATTTTCATTATTTACACAAAAACCACATCAGCAAACCGCCCTATTTTCACCAAAAAATCAGCACCGTGTAATATACTTACGAAAACAATAATCACAACGATTTAAAAGGGATTCACGACAAAACTTAGATATTTATCACTGCTCTTAAATGCAAGTATAAATGCTGTCATATCTTTAATGAAATCTTTATGAGAAAATCAACTTTATCGGGCCAAGAACAAGATTGGGATTCAAAAGGGCTGATTGGTTTTCTGTTTCCTTTTTAATTTAAAATACAAAGATAAAGAGATATTTGAAAGTGGCTAATTGGGCCGTAAATTTACGGACGGACCAGGACTCAAGTCCAGAATGTAGCAATGTAACTATGATAGAGTATAAAATGGTGCTGTCCAGTAATTGAATTTAAACTGTCATGAGTAATGTCAAGAAACATCAATTTAAATTCTCCGCACTCCTAAAAACCGGGTTGAGAATTAAGTAGGAGCATTATTAAGATCTGCATGGATGCTCGTTTTTCCACCAACGTGATTTTACTTTCATTATATAAGTTTAGATTATTCAAGAAACAAATTAAATCTGGTTTGATTTAATTAGCGTTTGTCCTATGGCTAGGCCTGTTAATACTATTATTCCGCATTAACCATAAATACGCCGCCGAGACATCAAATCAAAAATAGCTAAGACCCGTCTGGACGGACAAGACTTACGATTAAAAACAACTGCACTCTAATCGGTTCATCGTTCTGGCAGTGTCTTTCTGTCTTGTTGCAACTAGTGTCTCGCTTCTCTTGAATGTAATCGAACACAAAATACGTCCTATAAGGCTCTTATGTCGGCGATTTAAGGTTTTGGATAATGATAACAGGATTAATTTGATACATATTTTTGGACTTGACCGTGTACACTGGTTAGCTTGAGGCGGGGAGAGGCGGTGTTGTGAATAGGCGAGCTCCGTCGCCTGCGCAGGCGCACAATGGGAGTGTGACGGTTCTAATTATGACACTAATTGCGTAGATCTAGACGTACAAGCTACACTAAAGGTACATAGTTGCGAGAAATATAGTTTACGTTGTTAATCTAGAATAACCGTTGTAAAAATGTCTAGAATTATAAATTATAACACACGTTGATACTGTCTCATGGCTCCGACTGAAGACCAGCGCTGGCCAGTCGGTCAGGTTGACAGTCGACACAGCACCTTGCTGAGTCGGAGCCTTTTCATTTTATTTTTTAATTGTTTTTGATATTTTTTATGAGTGTGACTGCGGAGCCCTTTATTAATTTTAAGAAACGAGCTAAAGGTATGTCTCTATTGTCTCTACAAATGCAGGGCCTTCACCCTGACACAGGGCTGTTATTCGCTACGCGCTAAAGCGGCTCACCCCGCCGGTCACCCGTCACGAAGTTAGACCTCTACCTACGCTTAGTTACTACGCATTGCGGTGTCAAGATATAGTTGCGGGTGAGCGTTGAGGTGAGCTTAAAACAAGTTACAGACTAGGGGGGCAGTGTACCCTCGGGAGCCATGGCGACCTTACACACCAACGAACACGATACAGAACAAGTTGTGGTGTCATTATGGCTGTGGTCTTCTGTAAGATGGAGATACTTCCCCAGTAAGGCTGTGCCCAATATTAATCGAATGACATTCCGCTGCCTGCCTCTAGAATTGTACTAGGTACAGGTACAAGTAAATAAATGCATGGTCGTATTCACAAATGTTAATTAAGTAGGTACACGCCGTACCGTTTAAACGCTTAGTTTCGATTTTGAAGGTGAACCCAACGCAGTGACTGTGGCTAAAAGTGTGCTAATGATACAGTGATTATACAAAATAAGGGCGAAATCTCGGAGGCGTCGTTACTGTAAAATTTTGCATTATTTAGAGAATGAAGTCACTGATTAGGTACTTATTTTGTAACTAAAAATAAAAATATTTTATTTAAATAATGATCTTTTTTTTGGCACAACCCTACAGTTAACAATATTATTGTATAGAAAGTTTGTGGAACCTGCTACAACTTTACCTATTGCCTGTGAAAAAATTTGATTACCTAAATGCCCAACATCCCAGTATATACGCAAAATGCTCTATTGCATATATGCACGCAATTAACACATTAATGCATATGTGCACATATATATATAAGATCGTGCACGTGCATATATGCACGATATGGCACGCATAGTGCGCAGCGTGCTGACCGTACTCCGACCATTGTTTCGCAGAACAGACGCCCATGATGCTTCATAATCCTATCCGACTAATATTATAAATGCGAAAGTTTGGATATTTAGATATTTAATTGTTTATTACTCAATCACGCTTAAACGCCTCAACCGATTTGGATGACATTTTTCATGAAGATGGTTTATAGCCAGGATTAAATTTAAATAAATAAATATTTGGAGACAATCTTACACAAATCGAACTAGTCCCATAGTAAGCTCAAATAAGGCTTGTGTTATGGGTACTAGACGACGATTATGTATCATACATATAAATACTCATAGAAAACATCCAAGACTCGGAGACAAATATTCATGCTCATTACACAAATATTTATTCGCCTTAACGGGATTCGAACTTATGTAATGTTTCCCGAAATGTATTACATAAGTAAGCAACTACCTACGATATCATTTCAATACACATTTTCACCAAGAGTATTCGATAAAACGCCTAAACTGGCGTGGCGTACGTATCACAAAATTTTAATATTTCTTAATTTCATTCATAACGAACTTCGTTCGAGTATCTCCCTCTCTGTCGCTCGAACCAGCAAGTGCAACAGAGAGGCTGATACACGAACCAAATTCGTTTTCATTTCGCGGTAGGGCCTCTGTCCTGTAGGCCTAGTGAAATAGGTTTTGAGAAGTCATAAATCCTACTCACATTTATTTTCTGTACAATGGAATATAATAATTGTATCTTGGAACAACAACAGGAATACACATTACATAAGACATAAACCATATTATTTTAGAAAAATAAGTGTATGCTTAAGCTTATTACAGACAAGTGGACCAAGGTTGTGACAGAGTGGACCCCCAGGATTGACATCAATAGAAGAAGTGGAAAACCAAACTGTAGATGGTCAGATGACATCAAAAAAATTGCTGGGCCATTATGGACAAGATTGGCCAAAGACAGACAAAAATGGAAAATTTTAGAGGAGGCCTATGTGTCTGCTGGACACGCTGATACAGAAACAATTGAAGAATGTTCCCAAACTCACCAACTTTCGTCACTTCGAGAAAACTCATAAAGTCTGAACTGTTTGCAACTTATACATGTCTGATTTATAACGTATACTGCCCCCACACGGTGACCGATTTAGAAACAAACTTCATTTTGCCGCTATCGAAACTAACGTTAATCTAAAACCGACCCTATTCAGTCATATTAAGGAGTAAAATCAAAAAGGGTTGAAATTTGAACTGCATCTTTAATTTTGTAATTTTAAATTTCGAAACAAGGATAATTTTACTGCTATTAAAACCGATGTTGCGCAAAACTGAACCTTTAGTCAAGGCAAAACGTAGCATAAGTGTACATGGACTGGAATTATAACAGCATTGATAAGGTGCAAGTTTATGCAAACTGTAGTTAAAGAAAGTATTACTTTGTATTGATTTAGTTCGCGGATGGTGTTATGCAAAACGGGATAAACGTGGCAGAGCTGGTTCTTTATTGAGTACTTTCATTTGTGTCCCTGTATTTTATGATATTAGAAAGGCATAAATAAATTTAAATATTAGTAACCACTAGTCAATGTTCTTAGAGTAGGTATATAGGCAATAGATCTATATTATGTACTTATCATGAAATATTAAAATTATTGATACTTTCTTAGCCTTTAGATCTTATATTATCTGAAAATTATATTTAACTAGCTTCTGCCCGCGACTCCGTCCACTTCGAACTCGTTTATATCGTATCTCCATACGAACTTTCACCCCTCAGGGGATGTCCTTTCCCGGGGCTCACCAAATTTCATCTAAATTGGTTCAGCTGTTTAAGCGCGAAGAGGCAACAAAGACAGACAGACACACTCATATAAGTATGTATGGTTTTTATTAGTATGTGTGTACATTACTCGTGCACTAACTAGAGAGCGTAAATAGATTAATCTATTTATTACCTTATTAAGAAGCGTATTTTACTTTAATTAGTGTTAATGGGTAATTAACCCTATCGTTAACCCGTCCGCTCGCCTTTCGTGCTATTTATATATTAATTAAAGTTATATTCTCCAGTGGAAACGGGGTAAAGTCTCTTGCATTGCGAATGGACTTAGAACCCTGTCCAACTAAGACAAGGCTAACCCTAGTCAGGTAACAGTATAACGAAAAGTAAAGGTTTCTAAAAGGTTATTGGGAAATCATTTTAAAGGATTAGGTTGGTTTCCGGAGCATCCGCGGATGCGCTGTATTGAGACTAGGCAGCGGCAGTGCATACGCGTAAGGGAAAGATCAGAACGCAGTGTCTCGCTCCCACTTATGGTGCATCGCTGCCGCTGCCGCCGCCGTTGCAAACCGCGGCCAAATCCTGCAGGAGCCGTCTCAAGCGGTCGAAACAATGAACACTGAAATCAATAGGGCTGGCAACGCTTACAACCTCTCATACAATCGAAGAAAAAGTATTTCTAAGGCTAGGAGTACATGTATCCCTGTTCCTCCCGCCACCGCTAACCGACATTGATTAGTGCCTTCTGTATCTGATTTATGACCCAGCCATCTAGCGAGGGTCTCTTAAGGTGTCGGTTGACACGACACTCGTCGATATTAAACCGTTCGCCGAAATTTATTCATATTTTTTTTTTTTTTTTTTTTTATGATATAGGAGGCAAACGAGCAGACGGATCACCTGATGGTAAGCGATTACCGCCGCCCATGGACACTTGCAACACCAGAGGTGTTGTGAGTGCGTTGCCGGCCTTTAAGATGGGAGTACGCTCTTTTCTTGAAGGTTTGAAGGTCGTATCGGTCCGGAAATACCGCAGGCGACAATCCATTCCACAGTTTAGCTGTGCGAGGCAGGAAGTTTCTGGAGAAGCGCACAGTTGAGGACTGCCAACCATCTAAGTGGTGAGGATGGTAATGTTGTCGCGTTGGACGATGGCGAAAAGAAGCGGCAGGGATTAATCCGAACAATTCCTCGGAGCACTCCCCGTTATACATGCGATAGAAAATGCAGAGAGAGGCCACATCTCTACGCAGCGCCAAGGGGTCAAGCCGATCCGAAATATGCTCGCTGTCGACAATTCGAGTTGCTCGTCGTTGGATGCGATCCAGAGGGAGAAGCTGGTATTGGGGTGCCCCTGCCCATAGATGAGAACAGTATTCCATGTGTGGGCGGACCTGCGACTTATAAAGCTGCAGGCGGTGGGCCGGTGTGAAATACTGTCTCGATCTATTGAGCACACCGAGCTTTTTTGAGGCTAATTTGGCCTTACCCTCTAAATGGCCGCGGAACTGGACTTCACTCGAAATGTCGACGCCAAGGATTCCGATACTGGCTGCGGCAGTCAGGGGAGTGCTCTCAAAACAAGGTGACACGTCGAACTTTAACTTTTTTGCGGTAAACGCGCAAACCTGTGTCTTGGTAGGGTTAAAACGGACTAAGTTAAGTATTATATTCAGTTTTACGCTAGGTTTTTACATTAATTATATAAAAAGTAAAATATAAAACTTACATACTTAATTAAAACCTAATTCACGAAAGCGACTGCCATCTGACCTTCCAACCCAGAGGGAAAACTAGACCTTATTGGGATTAGACCGGTTTCCTCACGATGTTTTCCTTCACCGAAAAGCTAACGGTAAATATTCCGTACATAAGTTCCGAAAAACTCATTGGTACGAGCCGGGATTCGAACCCACGACCGCCGCTTGACAGCCGGATGCCTGAACCACTAGGCTACCGTAGCTCTACTTTCTGGGAGGTCATAGACTATGTTTTATCTCGTGGGTTTGCCTGCGGCCTTTCAAATATGCGGGCGAAGCCGCGCGGGCAGCTAGCTTAAAACAAGCTTCTGTCAAAAAAATCACATTTGGTACAAGCTTTTATTGCCGACTGTACATTTCTGTATACCATCATCAACTACTCATTGAGACGATTCTAACGAGCCCAAACTTAACGGGGTTACGTCGGTTAAGTGCTGAATTCCCATGGCCACCTTCTGTCTCCATCATCAGATCAGCTCGATGTATTGTTTTTTTCTTCTTGTTTTAGAAATAATTAATAAAAATACATAATTATATAATATGACACTTGGCAGCCAGATTATCTAACAAACATGTACAGTTATAACCGGGGACTGGACATCCATCCATTCCTAGGATAGATCCGCCCTCACTAGCAGGGTTGTGTCTGCGCCCTTCCTTGCAAGTTCATCTGCTTTGAAATATTTCCCTTTCATATCCTAGATAAACGGAGAAACGCAGACGAATTTTTCCGATATAAATCTAATGATTTCTGGAATGACTAGTTATAAAATCATCGCTGAATGTGAAGCTTGTCTATGAAAGGTATCAACTGTTTAATAATGCATTCATTCAGATACACTTTTCCGTTCATGGAGGCTGACGAAATGTACGGAGACATTACTAAATTCGTATATAGCTTGCCTTACTAAATATTTTGTGAAAAAATTGGCTTTTGGTACAATTTTTTGATCGTAAGTCACTGAACTAAGAATGGAAATACTGCTTTCCAGGAACGTCGTTGTAATTTAGTAAGTATCAAAGTGTTTGATGATTGCGTGATATCATAAAATGGACGTTGTTTATTTACGTTTTTGAGTGTTTGACCACAAAATCCGCATCCTCCGCGGATGCGGATTTTGTGGTCATTCCTCATGGATTCCGTCATCCAACTGGTTTTTTGAAGGAATGGGACCAATCTGCGACTATTAAAAATAATCATGATTTATGACAAGCAATTAGTTAATTAAGTAACTACTTAACATTCTTTACAATCTGCGTGCGAGTCGCTCTCGACGCTAATAACACCATAAACACACCATTAAAATGATTTATTGGTCGACAGATAAGTTTAACGTGCCTACAAAAACTTTTAATACGAAAACTGACTTAGTGATTTCTTATTGGAAATTACCTTCTCGTAAGTTATTATTCTGTAGTAAAATTGTTTCTGATTAGAAATGTACAAAATCATCGTGTCAAGAATTAGTATTTTTTGGGCATTTTTAATTTTGTTACCCAGTCAAACGAATGAAATTTAATTTAATATTATGGTTCAAATTGTTTCCTTTATTTTAGTTTCACAAAAATTGGGTTCATCGTAGCTAATTGGGTAAGGCCGTTATTTCTTGTTCCTGATTAAGCAGTTTAAATCGTCTACATTTTAATCAATTCCAGTGTGTTACGAATTTTAGTAATCCATTAATATACAAGTGATTAATTTGAATTTTTAATATTTTGATTTCAGTAAAAATATTAGCAATATTATTAATAGCAGCATGAGCCGGAATATAGAATTAATTGACTTATAAGACCATTTGCGTTCCCTAACAGCCCCCCTAGCACACTACGTTTTATGTCCGACATAAAGCATTTATCCCTCTTGCACTCGCATATTGGCCAGAATGGGACGAATGCTTTATGTCCGACATAAAACTTAGCGTACTAGCCCCTCAGGGTGTCATATACATGACTTTACAAATGAACATCTATTATCTATTAGCATACATATATTAAATTGCAAGAATTTGTATTGTGATCTTCATTAATAAGAAATAATCGTCCGAATTATTGAACTGTATGAGGCCGGCCTCAAATTGAACGGAATTCAGTCACTGAATCATAATCTGAATAGCAAGAGCATATAAAACGGTATACTATGCAGAATCTATATGGAAGAGTGTACCTAATTTTGCGCTAGCGTGGTCCAGTTACTGAATTTAGTGTTGATTCTGATGAAATAGCGGTTGCCTGAAAGTGTGTACGCTGTTTATATAATGAAATGCTGCTCTAAATCGAAAAAAAAAAAAAAAATTGTTGCGAGTCAGCCGTTTGAAACAGCGGTTGCCTGAAAGTGTGTACGCTGTTTATATAATGAAATGCTGGACTAAATCGAATACCTGGCGATATTTTTTTTCATCCTCCCCCTCCAATTTCCGCTGCAGTCCAAGTTGGGTCAGTTTGGGTAGCACAGGGCGGTTCTACAACGCTTCGGGAGCTCAAATACCGCGGTTTTGCTGACATTGATATTTAACTTATTATAATTCAACCAGTCTGTTACTTCTGAGAGCGCATTATTTATTTCATCATTATAATTATCGATATTATTGGATTTAATAACTAACGTGGTATCATCCGCAAACATTATACAACTTTGGTTTACGCTGCTCGGTAGATCATTTACGTATAGTAAGAATCTTCCTTCTTCGTGTCGAGGGTCCTCAAATAGGAGATGCCCAATGAGCAGCGGTGTGGACTGCTCTGGCAGTCGCGTCTGTCAGGTCGTGTTCGGGCAAGTGGGCATGTGGGGGCAGTGATGGGCAAAATGTAATCGACTAACGATTAAGATTAACCTACCTAATCGCGACTAACGATTAAAAATGACGATTGATCAATCGTAGTCGTAAGAGTTTCGACTAATTTAGTCACGATTAAATTAATCGTCGTTTAAAAACGAGCGACTAAATCTTTAATCGATTGATTAATTACATTAATTTTCTCTCGATTGATATCAGGAATGAATAAGCGCTCTCGCTCTTTCATACATCTTTCTCTTTCTAATTTTCTACCTGGTCTTCATCTAAGCCGTAAACCCTTATCTAGGAGACCCTTAGAGTACTGCACTGTAAAAACCATATTTTGTTACTGTTTGCTCACTTAGGTAGTTTAGTTTAATTACATCGTAAATTTAACAGCGAGCGCAAGGATGTGTATATACCTAATTAACTTTTTATGTATCACTACTAAGGGTCGCTTTTTAAAACTAAGATTGTATGGGTTTAAATACTTTAAATCCACCAAAATTTAGTGTAACATATTCTCTAAGAAACTCTGTCAAAGACTTCCTTTCTATGAGCTGAATAGTACGAATAATAGTAATTTTATAAGTATGCTCAATGATTTTATGAACGCAGAATCTCTTTTTTTCTACTTTTTATCATACTTTTTTGGAATCTAGCTCTACTAGATATGTACGCATGAACGGCCAATTCGTCCGAATAAACAGAACCTTATGGATACTTTAATCATTGCAAATCTATGAGGTATCGAAGTAACACGTGTCAAAATATATTGTAAATAACATGTCAATTTAATGCGCGAAAAAAGATAAAAACGACAATTATATGGTAAAGTTAACTTATGACAAGTAATTGGCGGTTATTTACTCGAAGCTATATAAACATATGTAAACAGATTTAGGTACATTATACAATACATACTTATGTGACAATCAAGGTCTTGAAACTACTATAATTACAGCTTTACATAGCTCAGTACAGTACGTGGTACGATTTCATATGTTGAACGTGTGCGGTGATAGGTACCCAATACCACACACGTTATTCTGTGACATAGTAGGGCTCCTAAGGAAATAATTGACTTAAAATATATAAATATTTCTGCTACTTATATCGATACTTATTTTATACAGAGATAAGTTTGTTAGTTTGAAGCTTCGTATCAGTCTGGAATAAACTGTGCACTACACTTCCTATTTACAAAACATTTTTCACTGCTTGATACTAAATTAATTTAGTATTGGGTGTCGCATCGTAACTGACGAGTTCTCAATATAATATAAATTGAGACGTTGGTGCCGTTAAGGGAATGCCTTGATTCGAGTCGAACACGCCCCCCTGACAGAGGCACGCTTATGCCTTACGCGCAGAAGAAAAAGAGATGCAACTGTCTTCGTTTTATTTATATTTCATGGCCCAAGCTGAAAGCATAGAATTTTGTTCGCTTCGCTCGCTCGTATGAAAATACACTTTTAATAGAATAAAAATCATTAATGTCAAATTACATACATCGTATTTTAAAAATACATCATACATCGATTAGATACCGCACAGAGCTGTATTAAAATACAGTAAACAGTCGCGGTTTACTCAGGGGCAATATCGTCGCATGCAGTATGTATGAACGCTTTGCGATCTGCAGTAACTTTGAAACTAAAGCAGAAAAAGGGAGTAAGATTGTAAGGGGTTCATGGCGACTTGTGTCGTTTTTCGTTTGAGCGAAGTAGAAGAGGTTAAATGTCGCTTACACAAGGGTGAGAAACTACGCGGCCGAAGTGTTTACAAATCATTTTCATCAGCACAAGCCCAATTGTCCGAATAACAAGGTAATCAGACAGAGTTTTATTTTCTTTATAATATCAGTTAGTAAATATTGATTAAAATGTAAAATCAAAAATCAATTCTTTATTCTGCAAATAGGCCACAAGGGCACTTTTACATGTCAAACGGTAATTTACAATAAAATAATAATAATCTCACACAATAATAATTTAAAATTTGCGCGCGGTCAGCTATGTAGTTATTATCATTAATCGGTTTTAATACTTTTAATATTACTTAGAGGTTAGATCGATACTGTGGCACTCTTTGAGGGAGGCCTATGTCCAGCAGTGGACGTCTTTCGGCTGATATGATGATGATTAGTGGCTCTCGGCGTTGAAAAGGTTAAGTAAGTTATTTTCATAACGTAACGAAATTTGTGTAAACTTAATAGTTTTAAAGTCAAGTTCCTGAAGGAAAGGGCCAAAGGCTTATTATATACCACGCAGGGAAGGCCATAGGTTTTGGTCTGAGGGGCTACCGCGAAGTGAAAACGAACTTCGTTTGAGTATCTCCCTCTCTGTCGCTCGAACAAGCAAGTGCAACCGTGAGGGAGAAACACGAACGAAATTCGTTTTCGTTTCGCGGTAGGGCCTCTGTGCGTCAAACTCAAACGGCGTGAAGACCGTGAACTGACCCGTAACAATTTCACTCACCGCGAGTGTACTATCGGCTGCAATAATGCATGGACACCTTACGGCCTAGTTTCGCTTGAATGGTTTGACGTCTTCAACTCACATAGTTGCACGTTGTGTGCAATAAATAAACTAGATGGCGTTCTTGGCGATGGTATTTGAACATCGCGGAACATAAGCCAATTTACTATAAATTTACACCTATTATCACCAGAAGTATTCTCCTAATAGTGTAATTATACTAATTATTAGCAAATACCAATTTACAATAGCTTTATTTAAGTGTGATACAACTGATATGTGAATGCTATATTTCCACTAGTAATTAAAATGATGCGACAGCCCAGTGGATTGAGACATGTGCTATAAACTCGGCAGCCAAGATCGATCGAAGATCGATTCCCTGTTAATGGTAGAATAAGTTATGTTTTTGCTTTTTTATAGTTTTGTATTTCTAGATGGAAGTTTTTTAGATATAAATAAAAATCGTTTAATGAAATAAAATATTAATAACTTAAATAATTAAGACAGCTTTTTTTGTTTTTATTGTGTTTATTTCGTTAACTACAGTACTGCTAACGCAGTTTTTTAATAGAACTTAGTAATAGTTACTTAGCAACTTTTCTAACATTTAATTAAGGTGATAGCTTAAGTTTCATTTCCGAAAATTGGAAAAAGATTGAAGCTATACCCCCAATAAATATAACATTAACAATTATTAACTTAAGGCCGGGTTATCTAACATTCACATCAATCGAACGGATTTAGATGTTAATTGACATACTTATACATATATATATCTATACCTATGTGAGCGTTCAAATAATGAAAACTGTTATTGATTTTTTAATAATGATAATAATATTATTCGGACTTTCACGGTTACTTACACTAGTTAGAACTTATGATTATATAGTTAATAATAAGTAATAATAACTCACAATCACATTTCGAATAGTAAAGCGATAAAAAAAATGCAAACATCATACCTACTAAGCAATGTTTTTGTTTTTAATTTGTCTAGCATAACCCGGCCTTTTCCTAAAACATAATGTATAAATCTAAATGTAAACTGCACTGCACTGTTTGGTCGGCTTCTTCACCTTCTCCATGTTAGGAACTACGCGAACATTATCATACGTATTATTACGATATCATAAACTTAAACGGCCGTGTTCACTGGATTCATGTCCGTCCGTCTGTCTGTGCGTCTGTCTGTCTTCCGTCTTCGGCTTAGCTCAGTAACCATTACTACAAGAAAACTGTAATTCAGTATGGGAGATATAAATCAATCACGCCGACAGAACAGTACAATAAAATCTTGAAAAATTTTTTGAAGTGTAAACTTCTTTAGCGGCGCTGAGCCCTCTTTAGCTCAAAGTGCAAATGCAACTCTTTGGAGCTAAAAGTGTGCCCAACGGTGACCAGGCCGCCGGCGCCGCCGGCTCGAGCTCTCTCGGTGCGTTCCGATTACTTCACTTAGCCGAATGACGTGTCGTGTCTTGACGCAAGACGGGTCTATACTTTTTAGTCAAGATATAGAATTTGTAGAGCGTGGCTGGTAGTGGTAGAGTTACGCCGTGTGGAGTAGGAAGCTTGGCGCTAATTGCGATCTGATATCTTTTTCACGCTGAAAGCTGTATGAGCTATGGAGTCTTGGCATCACTTTTCATGTAATGTTTTTGGTGGGATCTCATTCCTTTTTGTAAGGTAATTTCTAAAGAAGTGAATGGGAAAACCCATACAAACTTCCATCCCCTAATTTAAAGTTTGCGGAAAAATACAAACTTCAACCCCCTAATTTAAAGGGTGGGGGGTGATTTACAAAAAATCCTGAAATACGTATTTTATTATTTATTATTAACAAGCAGTCCCTATATACATTTTCAGACCCCTAACATCAAAATTTGCGGAAGTCTCATACAAAGTTCCATCCCCTACTTTAAGGGGTTGGGGGTTAGAAGTTCCAATTTTTTTTATTATTTTGTTGATTGTGTACTAATACTAGCTTACATACCAAATTTCAGCTTTCTAGGACTTCAGGAAGTACCCTAGAGGTTTTGATGATCAATATCAGTGAGTCAGTGACGAAATCGGCGTTTTTTAGATATCAAATAAATTTGTAATTTTGTCCACGCGTCCTTCACCGTTTTGCTATTGAGCAAATTCGAATAGTTCGAATTTGGACGTTATTCCTAAAGAGATAAGCTTTGAAAAATATTTGGCAATGGCAAAAACAAATTGGTATTTTGTACAATGTAAATAACCACGTAACCCACTAACATGCAGAACTTGCCGAATGCAATACGTATGTACATGGCATATCGCATGTGCTATGTGCGTAGTCAATATGATTACGCATACTAGCTGGATGCTTATTAGGCGCTCGTATGGGACCTCTGTAAATACGTGTCATGGTTTTATTCGATTATTGAGCTGTTGACACTTAGCCGTATAATGTACCTAGGCGTTTATTTTTGATATTATTATCGCTTACGGGGCGTGGAAGTTTTAGACCACATTTTTTGCTTCTTGTCTATTTAATTAAATTTCAAGTTACGATTCGTTTAGTGAGTAGCCAAGCGAAAGGAAATGGATTTCTATATTTAAACTTTATAACAGTACAATTCAAATAACGGGCCTAATGACATAATGCATTTTCTACAAGTCAACCAATGAATAATCTAGGTGGTCAGTGTACACATTTGAGGTTTATTTACTTACTAGCTTCCGCCCGTGACTTCGTCTCCGTGAACCCGGGATAAAAACTATCCTATATTTTAACCCAGCCTATAAACAAACTATCTTCGTGCAAAATTTCATCCAAATCGGTTGAGCCGTTTAAGCGTGATTGAGTAACAAACATCCAAACATCTAAACATCCAAACTTTCGCATTTATAATATTAGGTATACATAAATATAAATACAAAATAGCGGCAAATAGACATATACAAATGACTATTATATACAGTAACGATCATGTATGCAGTTTTTTTTTAATTTACTTAGCGAAAGCGATTATTCATTAGGAACAAGAAAATTAGGAGTTGAAGGACGTTCTTAGTTATGATTTTAGGACTAACAAAATTATGATGTATATCCGTTATGAAGGAAACTGTTATCCTTTAACTAAAGATTTGTTTACAAGAGAGTAGCATCGGTAATAGATTTTTTTGCCGTATTTGCCCTATGTTCATATAACATTATTTACTCGTAATATCATCAGGAATTTATGGTTAAAATCTGTCGGGTTACTCAAATTCACCGTGTATAACGATTGCATAAAATACTATTCTACGCGGACGAAGTCGCGGGCATCAGCTAGTAAATTAAATAAATCTTACCTTGGTTGCACCAGTTGAAGCTTCGCAAAAGCCGACCACGGATTGAATGGTTTAAGATGGCGTACGCAATGTGGCGCTTATAGGCAGGGAGGGTTTATTGCAAAGTTATCTATCATGTGGCACAAATAGGTGTTACTTTAGGGTAGGTTCACACATGAAACCTGTTAAGGCACAGCAAGTATTTCTTAAAATTAAAGCTACTACTAAGATATACAGTCACACACATCCATTAATTTAAAATAACCGACGTACTCGAACACCTTGAGGTGACGTTTCGTCGGCTGCATGTATTGGCCGAGGGTGAGGCAGTCGACGCCGACGGAACGGAGGTCTGAAATAGAATCAGATATTTGATTTGTCGTGGTGAGGGCGTGTTGGCACGTCAGCGCTAGCTTGCCCCTACGTTTAGACAATACATTATGATTATGAATATGACACTCAAAGTTAATTGTTCTTCAATTTAGGCATATTACATGCATGAAAGACGATAAATTACCACCGGTTCGGAAAGGAAACCTCTGCCTCTAGAAGAACCGGCGTAAAAACTCGGCGAGACATCACTTTTTGAAAACGGAATCGTCAAAATATGTTAGTTTATTAACATCTATACTATACTAATTTTTAAATTAAAGGAAACAATTGAAAAATTGAATGCTCCGAGCCGGATTTGAACCGGCGACCACAGGCATTCATGGCCCGTCGCTACTAACCAACTGAGTAAATGAGGCCGTCTCTCTCACTCAGCGGGCTCATGACGTAACTGATGGTGAGCGGAACTGTGGTGTTGCTGGAAGACCTCATGCGGAGCCTTAGGTCTGAACCTGAAAATAATTTTCTCAAAAATGATCGGCAAAGTTGACTTTATTGGTCATCACTCATCATAGTTACTTACGATACAAGTGCCGAAAATAGGAAATTAGCAACGAGTGGTGATAAATTAAAACACGACCGAAGGGAGTGTTTTAAATCGACACGAGTTGCGAATTACCTATTCGCACGTGTATCGTACAACGTTTTACTGTACATATGGCTCTTTAAACTAATACTGGTATTATAAATGCGAAATGTGGCTGTCTGTGTGTCTGTTACCTCTTCACGCTTCAACCGCTGAACCGATTTAGATGAAATTTGGTATCGAGATAGTTAGAGTTACAGGACATAAGATAGCTTCTATCCCAGAAATCAGTAGTCTAAAGACTAAGTTGTGCGTGGAATAATTGATGCTAAAACTTGTTACGCATTAGATTTTTCAAGTTTAACAAGAAACTGTATAATTATACTTCGTGATACGATTCATCCGGTCAATCCGGTCATTCGTTCATTCAGAATGATACATAATTAGACGAAATCGGCTCGATAGAAAATAATCGCAAAGATGTGGTCTTAAAATCACATTAAACGGTTCTATGTCTTTATTTTTTTGACGTATGGGTCTGCAATTAAAAACATGAAGTCAACATATTCATATCTAAACCGCTAGCGAGTCATATTTCACAAATAATCCACACTTTTTTTAATTTGAATAAGTATTTATGTATATCTTCAAAAACCGGGCCGCCCAGTAACACTCGCTCTCGTTTACTCCGATACAAATAGACAGTGTGCGCGCTATCCAAAATCCTCAAGGGCATTTTGGTGTTGACAGCGTCTTAATCCCTGCTACATCCTCTGCTGTTTGCTTCCGAGCCCCATAGGGCGCGCTTTCCGAACTTTGCTCTGTTTTATTGCCCAATATTCTCGGATATAATATTAATCAACGTTACAATAGTGCATTGCAATGTTATCATTGCATTTATTTATAATCTAGAATATTGAATCAGTGGAGCGGGTTGGAGCAAAACGAGTTGCGTTCGAGACAGACAGGACAAAGTCAGACGAAGCGGCTAGCCCTGTGAGAAACCTAGGGGTGGCACTCTTACCATACAAAATATATGCACTATTTCTTCAGTCTGCTTTGCTCGCTAATACGCGCATGGACCAACTTAACACGTTCGCAACCAAGAACCCGCCTAGCGGGCACTCGTAATGCTTGCTCAGATGCCGGCTGAGCCCGCTAGGCGGGCAGTAGTATGTATACACGCCTAGCGAATTCTGTCGGTTTCTGTGTCTATGTTTCCATTTTTAGTCCGGTTGCGAAAATGTTAACTATGCGACATTAAGAATAAAAAAATATAATTTCGGAATAAGCTACGATTAGTCACAAGAAGCTCAGGATCGAGAATACTGGAAACGGAGGGGGGAGGCCTCTGCCCAGCAGTGGGACACTACAGCCTAACAATAAAGCTACCATCAGATTTTAGAAAAAATAATAATCATTCTTATTTCTAAAGGTCCGCGATAATATACAGTAGACTTATTTGGGGTTTACCACTGACAGATAGTTTGCCTTCATTTAATTTTCAACTTTAACCTCATACAAATTAAGTAGTTATTTCTAAATCGGTAGACGTGGGTAACAGTATTCTGAAAATTGCTTTATTTGTATGACATTAAAGTTGAAAATTAAATGAAGGTAAACTATCTGTCAGTGGTTAACTAACAGTAGGTAATCGTACTGTACCTATAGGAGGTAGATATATGTCATTTGTAGTTTTGAAGCAGTAACTATATTAGGATAGGTGCTTTATAAGTTGAAACCATCCTCTTTTTAACGATGACTTTAAAGTAGTATTTAACACTTTCACTGCCAGGAACCCGCCTAGCCGTAGTCGCGTTCCGCTATATACGAGGAAAACCACAGGATCGGCTAGCGAGCGTAGCGCGTAGCGATTCTTGGCAGTGAATGTGTTAATGCCCCACCACAGACATTCTAAAGTTCAATTTAATCTGCATTAAATATTGCAGATACTTACTTATATCTTTTTTCAGATTTTTTTCGTTTGAATTGTTTCAATGAGTACAGTGGGCAATAAAAGATTGTACCAAAAATGATTCTTTTGACAGTAACTTATTTTTTATTATCTTCGCCCGCTCACAGTGATGACGAAAATCAAATGCAATTTCCCTATTACAATTAATCACTTTATTATATTTAACGCTCGCGTGGCATCCAGACAGATACACTATCGCATTTATAATATTAGTATGGATAAAGAGTAGCTTTCATAGGATACGCTATCTACTTACCATTAGGCATCACGTTTGCTTGTTTGCCACCGCCGTGGTGTTTAATTATAGCAAAGAGCGGAGGTTAGACCTATACTGGTTTGCTGTAGGTGTGTTTGGTAAATTGTGAGTAAATAACACTGCTTAAACAGCATGTTTATTTATAACGTTCTTCTGAGTATTCCATGTTATGGTACCTATCGCTATAATTTATAGACACTAGAAAACAAAGAAGATAATAATAATAGTTTAGTCAATATAATAAAAATATTATTATTTCAAACTCCATAGTTTAAATAAGTAACACACTTGAAGCTAGGTCGGAATTAGAAAATCAAATAATTAATATACATGTATGTAACGGTTTTCCTTTATTTATACAAAATTAAGACTGCTACACTATATTTAAAAAAAAACTAAACTACTTATATCATAAATATATATTTACAACTCGGAAAACTGGCGTCAAATGGGACGACGAGATTCCTACGAAAGATTACATAGTGTTCCGTAGCTGGATAACGGAATTACAATCTTTGCAACGTCTGCGCATTCCAAGATTTTATTTTCAATGCGACCAAGTTGCGAGCGAGCGCGACTACACGAACACCGCTCATTGTAGCACCGCGTGCCAGAACAGTTTGTACACTTATAAAACAAATGCAACGCTCCGCGGTGTAATAATGCTATAGGTAAAAAACTTAAGTAAATCCCTTCTTGTATACTCGTATTGGTGTGACCGTTTTATTTGAGTCACACATTTTTAATATACATTATTAAATCACAGGTCACAGCTAGTTTTTTATCTATATTAAGCGCTAACGACAATTCTAAGGCCATACAACACAAAATTAGGTACATCGAAATTTGAATCACGCCGGAATAGAGTTGAATAACTTTTGTTTCAAAAAGCGACCGAAACAAAACAAATACATCTCTGTCCCAAAGATGATGTTTTTTAGAGAATCGGTCCTTTCAGTAGTCCCCATGTTCCTTTTTAAGGAAGAAGAAGTACTTTTTCCCTGGAACCACACAAATGTTGATAATTTATTTTACTCCCTGATTGTATTTGCCAATATCCTGTTAGCATGGCACTGACTAACAATGAAGACTTATGCATGTACATAGATTAAATTTACTTATTTACTGTTGTGCACTTTATATAATACCTGACTATTCCTACGGTTCAGTAGTACTGACTAGTTGCATACATTCCTAGTAACGAAGTATGAGATCTAAGCGATCACTGCACCTTTCATATTTTTCTGAAAACAATGAGATTCTTAATTTAGAAAAATATGTAAAATGCATTGGTGACTAATCTAATATTAAACTTTAATCTCACTGATTCTTTTTGATAATTATTTTCTAGTAGCTTTTATACTTATAGCGATTATTTACACCCATGCCAAATTCCCATTTAAACGCGCCTGTTTTTCCATCTTAATCTTAACTTTGGGAGATAAGTGTTGCCATTTACATTAATGATGATGAATGCTTTTTATTTTGAATTTCGCGGCATTTCAATTTTACACACTAATTAAAATTTATTTATAGTTTATCAACTAATAAGTATGCTATAAAAAAATTAACATAAAAATTCGTTTTCCACTTATTTATTACGGATAAAAATAGTAGCAACTGTTTGAAATTAATTTGTCTCCTTCTAGCAAGTATGTTAGTGCGAGAGGGACGAATGTTTTCTCTGCAGCATAAAAGCTGTCACGCTAGCTAGGCTGGTGTGATGTCATACACCACAGACCTTGTGCGAATTCTTTATAGTCTGAAAATTAACCAACTATTATTTATCCCGTTTTTACAAACTAACAATAAAGAAGGTATCCAAGTTAATATACAATCTCCTAGATATTAGCATCTCAAATTCAAAAATAAGATCATTTCAACATTTCAAGCTCAGACCCCGTATCGTGGTCGGCCTTATCACGCGATAAGTGACAAGATAGGGGCGTCGTCTCGTTCGTGTCAGCCAGTGACGGACGCTCTATCCTGTCACTTATCGTGTGATAAGGCCGACCATGATACGGGGTCAGGGGTGAAATAACATACACTCAGAGGCAATGAAAACGGGTCACTTCCCATGGATTATTTTACAAAGTGACCCGTTTTCATTGCCTCTGAGTGTAATTCCCAATGTGAACTATGAAGGTACGCTACCTCAGAGGCAATGAAAACGGGTCACTTTGTAAAGTAATCCATGGGAAGTGACCCGTTTTCATTGCCTCTGAGTGTAGTTTAATCTAAATAGTATGGATAGCGTGTATTATAAATCAGCCTATATACGGCCCACTGCTGGGCACATGTCTCCTCTCATGGATGGGAGAGAACGGGCAGTAGTGCATGCTTAACTAAAATTACCCGTCTCTTTATCATCGAAAGAGGCTGGACATTATCATACACGACGCTTGAAGAATACGCTCAGAGACCTTATACATCTCTGGAATACTGAATTAATATCATTAACTTCTTGTTAATGCTGATACAGACCTTATATCGAATGTAATGGTCATATTTTCCAATTTTGTTTTGTTTTCATTAACTTAGTGACATTTACTTTGTTAACCGTTTAAATCGGTCCTTGATCTGCAAGTTTTAAATGATTATTGTGTAAGATTAGTATTATTACATTGTAAATTACCGTTTGACATGTAAAAGTGCCCTTGTGGCCTATTTGAAGAATAAATAATTGATTGATTGATTGATTGATTGAATAAACATATATTTTAAAGAAATCGGTAAAATTTATGATCAATATTGCGATTGTGTACTCTTTAGCTATTGAGTATTTAATTTACGCAAAGCGTTTTATAGTTCTATCATTAGTCTGTAGAAACGGGTGTATAAAATGTGATCGAAGTAGGTACACAAATATACTTAATAGTTATGTAGTACAGTCGAAGTTAAAGATATGTACTTATACATTTTTTCACCCAATCCCTATGAATAGTATGATTTGGTGAAAAAACTCGACTGTGAGTATCAAATGTTAATGCGTGTATTTGTACTCTCGAGTGGATTTACGATATACAAGGATTCGTATGCCACTACGATTACTAAACTCTATAGCCTCACTAAATGGTCCGAATTTAGTATAAGAATTACATATAGAATCAGCGATACGGGTGACGGGTGGACCCATACAGTCGACCTTAAACTATACACTTTACCTTCCAATATGTAGCGAGTTATGTTCACTTTGCGGGTCATTTTTGAGAAAAAATCTATAGTAACGCAATATTGTACCAACAAAGCAGCAATTTATCTGTTTTAGTCAGAGCGCCTAATGCGTCTGTTCTTCCTGGCTTATACTCGAAAAAAGTTTTCTTATATTGACGTACATTCAATATGGAAGAGTTTCTTCACTAGACGATAATTTCCAGAAAGAACCATGTCACTGGTTTCTACACGGAAACATTATAATGAATCGAGATGTCTAACCTGTGAGTAAAGATTCAATGGCGTCTTTGTCTATTCTTAGTCCCTGCAAAATAGCAACACCTTTTTTTTTTTTTTTTTTTTTTTTTTTTTAACGTTGGGGAAATGCGTTTACGCATCCCGTCCAATCCGGGGAGGCAGGACGGGTATGACGGACTAACCGAAACTGGACTACCGTCTAAAACCACCAACGACATCCGGCTCCATCATTTAACTACAATCACATTTAAAAAAATCGAATGTCAAATTTTATAAATAATTTTAAATAATACAAGAATAATAAAAAATATCGTATAATTTAAATATAGTCACAATAATAATTAGTTCACTTGGTATACGCATCTACATGTATTATACCAATTATTTCAAACTGAGTCTAAGAGCCTGGCGTTATTTAACTAACCGACGATCCTGGTGAGATTCTGGCTATGACAAAAGCCGCAGGCGCTTTACTTTACGAATAAGCAAGTCATGGCAATTCATCAGAAGCGTCAATAGGCTACGGTGACAGCGCATCACTAAATACCTGTTTGTCATCGAAGTGTAAAAGTGTGTCAGCCAAGTTAGTTGCATTTCTTAAGCCCAATTGGCAGTTCGCTGTTAATGTTAATGGCTTAGGTATTATGTAACGCGCGAGGTGCGTAACTAGCGCTGGTAAATAGTGCGTATCTACACAACACCCATAGTGCGAAACCGCGTAACTATAGCACTGGTAAATACTGCGTATCTACAAATAACCACAGAATAGATAATAGTACAAGTACTTACAGAAGGGACACCCCCTTGATCTTTACAAAAGCCGCTTTTTTCTACAATGAATACAATCATTACGGGTAAAGAGGCTTATTTATCTACCAAGGCCAACAAATACACATAAAAGAAAAATAATTCGCTTTCAATAAGAAGGAGGACATACGTATCCACAGAGTCGAGTCCTTATATAAATTGTTACTTACTGTATTGTAAGAAAAAAAGTTAATGGGTTTGTTGTCATATAACTGGGGCATAATTCCGAAAAAATAATAAGAATTAGATTGAATTATATAGGAGGGCTCGAGCTTGCCAGTAGTTATATGCTTGTCTCAAAGATTAAGCCATGCATGTCTCAGTGCAAGCCGTATTAAGGCGATACCGCGAATGGCTCAATATATCAGTTTGGGGAGGGGCAGCAAAGACGCACCTTATTAGTTTGGAAAGAGCGCAAAGGTCCCTTCTCAAGGTCATCTACCGTAAACCATCACGTTTCAGCACCAAAGAATTATACAAAGTTGCTAACGTCCTCTCTGTCCGCCAACTGTTTTTAAGGAAAATACTGTACAGTTATGGAAAACTACACGACAAGAATTTTGACAGACCTTTTTAGGGTTCCGTAGTCGACTAGGAACCCTTATAGTTTCGCTACGTCTGTCCGTCCGTCCGCGGATAATCTCAGGAACCGTTAGCACTAGAAAGCTGAAATTTGGTACTAATATGTATATTAATCACGCCGACAAAGTGGTAAAATAAAAAGTGTTTTTTTTTTATTAGGGTTATTGTGTGAAGATTGCGATCATTGTGTATGGGCTTTTATTGCTCTTAACCCTTAGGTGCATCTGGTATCAATCACTTTGCTTACGGAATGGCTAATGAACAGTTAACTTTACATCACATTTGAGACTCTGTGTCTAGTTTGACAAAGTCTATAATTGACATTAATTTGATTACTACTTGTCTCACTTCAGTTGTATCATTTCTGATACTGTATGCATTTAAGGGTTAATTTTAATCAGTGTAAATATGAGCGCCATTTCTATTTTACGGTTCGAGGCATAATAACTTGCCGTTTATTGCATTCGGCACCCGGACTATGAAACACCTTCAAAGGTTATTTGATAAAACGGATTGCGTTTAAAACTTTGCTGGTTATTATAATTATATTTTAATATGTAGTTAATGTTTTATTTTTTACCTGACTGCCAGAATACGAAATTGGTTGATAATATTTGGTCCATTTCATTAGGAGTCGTGAGTCAACCCCAATTTGCTCAGACGGCATTAGAATTTCGCCTAATTCGAATAATTGAACGCCGCCGAAGAAGGAAATGCACGTTTTTGTGTAACGTTTGCCCCGTTTCGTACTGTTAGCCCCGATGCAACCGCACTGACTCATGAAGAAATATGCTGAATTTATAAGTTCTTGTAAAAATTAAGAAACATTTATAAACCATGTTTGTTTGCTGATGATACTTTTCATCCTTCAAGCACCTTTCGACCTTGTCGTACTTATTAAAATGACGTAGGTATGAAAATTGGAACTGAATTGAAAAACAACCGACTTATTTATTTGATCTCTACTACACACCAAATAACACTTGATATGCAAACTTTTCTGTAAACCGTAATCTAAGAGTAATACATGAAAAATATTCCGACAAATTGAGAACCTCCTCCTTTTTTAAATCGGTTAATAACCGCATTATGTCTACGAAACAGTGAATTAAATACACATTGTTATCCATAATATAATGCGCACACAGAACTTGTATCTGCATTCCAGTGTACCATATCATCTCACATCGTTTTGCATTCTCGCACCAATCAGTCACATCGGCCATTAATGCTAAACCGTATAATTTTCAATATCAAGAACAGATCGTGTTTCACGACGTGACTATTCCACGGAAAGGCAACCATTACCGTACACATTACCCCACACATATATCTCATTCACATGACTTTGAAAAGACAACTTTAATTCTAAACGTCAAGGTTGCTTTTTCAATTGACAGGTTGAGCTTGATCCGAGGTTTGCAAAGTGCCAATCGATATTGGTACATAGTTATAAGTAATCGTTTCCTAGTCAATTATTTAATCGCCGTTGATTAGCATACACTGGGACTGATTACTGCTTACCTTTGCTGTTAGGAATCTGCTGTACCATTCTGTTTACTAGCGATGCAATTACACGCTTCATTGCTGGACGCTTTGCAAATACTATTAAACCTCAGTATGCGTATAATTACTTAGTACTATTACTTATTCTGTGGTATAATTAAGAATATTATATTACAGGCTCGTCGTTTAACTTAGACGTTTCTAGTACCAGCGTTCTTGTATAAGCAACAATGCCGGCAGCGTAGGTTATGTTCTCGTCAATAATGTTGTCAGTAGCCATATTCCCGCAACCGGAAATATTGGCCGCGTCTACGCATAGGCGCGCGACATTACGCCTGTGCGTAAACGTGGCCTAACCCTGACTATAGATGCTTATGTAGCCGGAGTTGTATGAGACTTGAATAATTACTGAGTTCAAATAGTAATTTCATTAGGACTCACCAGCGTGAAATTCAAAAGCCTTTATTATTGTTAGGCTAAAACAGAATGTAATATAGAATTTTAATTGAGTCTAGCCGAACTGAAATGAAAATGCATTATTTATAATTATAACACACGAGTGTCGTAATGTTATAAAACACGCGTGTTTAATAATACCCAGGATTATGAGCCTAAAAGCGACATAATAAGAGGTACGTTACGAGCAAATGTGTTGAAAAATTCATTTATTTTATTTAGAGTAGTACGGTGAAGTACGGTCGGTAGGTACTCATTAGAAAAACCACTGACTGTTAACATCAGCCTTTAACCGTCCCTCTGCTGAGCACAGGCCTCCTCTCATTGATGAGAGCGAATTGACTGTAGCCCTCACGCTGACCTTTTTTTCATGCTGGCCTAGTGCGACTTCACAATACAACTGAATATCAACTATTCTAAGTTAGAAGGAGAAAAATACCAGTCAAGAGCGAGTCGGGCGCAGTGAAGGGTTCCATTTTTGATCGACTCTACTTTTTTTTTTCATGATAGAATTTTACATGATACCATTTTTCCAGCGGGATTGACTTGTAAGCCGATTTTAGGTACCCATGCCAAATTATAGCTGTCTAGTCGTAAGGGTCACTGAGTTAAGCCGCGGATGGACAGGACAGAATTGTTGACTACGGAATCCTAAAAATTTAATTCTGAAGTACTTACTTAAATCATCTTGTAAACGCTTTGGTAAAAGCGAGCTAGATTTCGAACCCAACCAAATTAACATTGTGATATAAAGTGACTCGCATCGCATACCTATGATCTTTTGATTCCAATCCCATCTGACTACTGCATCGCGCTCATTTACTTTTGGCTTACGCGAAAGAGAGCGTATGAACCAAGACTATTCATATAACATTCCAATAGGTACGTCATAAACGTTTTCCTGACTTGGGTCCGTCCGTTCAAAACGATGAAAACAGCTGAATGCATGGGTGTATGATTTTGGCCAATTATGTTTTAGGCTCTAGCATCAGCTTATATCGAACCTGTGTTGCAGTGCGCGGGCCTTATTAACTCTGCCTAAGATTACATGTCCCTTACTGGTATATAAAGTAAGGGTAGATGCTATAGGTATGCGCAAGTCGTGTTTTGAGTGGATTCTTAACATGTTTTACATCTATGTTTTTTATTTTTATACTGACAATAAAGCAATTCGTGCAAAATTATTCCCCAACCACTCCAAAATATCAAAAACGCACAACGTTTTCACTTCTGCCGGCACTCCCGGAGTGCAACCCGGTCTTTTTTTTGACTGTGTGTGTGTTTCATCTATTATATATTTTAGACGTCTATAATAAGCATTCCTTCGTACATGTATTGGTATAGGCGATAATAATATTCGTCTAGATATAGCTAGTATACGGCCCATATGTATTTACCTATATATTTTTTTCTAAAAACTTCGCTTAACTTCGCTGAACCTACGGCGCCTTAAGGTTCCATTATAATATTCTGAGGGCCCAATCCACTTGTAACCCATGCCCGATCTTTATTACGATCAGTTCTACATCGCTTGTTTTCTTAATTGGTATGTTAAGTAATGCATGAGTAATTAGAAGTATTGCGCTTAAACCACGTACGTTAATGGACATACAAAGAAGAAATGTATCCTTATTTATTACCAACTATACTAGGGATTGCCCGCGGTTTCGTCGAACTGGTTATCGCGTTATACACATAATTTAAAAATATTTTAGGGATCGCCCCTTATACAAATGACCACTCTTCCATGTTTTGTTACTCCTTTAAGCCAGCTCGGGATGTCTAGTCAGGGGGTTCTAATATGTAAATTCCGAGGGGGGTTCGTCAAATCCGGGATGGTCGGAAGCGTTCTTTGCGGTAACCTATAATACAGAGATGGAATGTTATTACGCACATTTTCCTAAGTAGGTACACACTTTTCTTCACTCACGCAGAAGATTTTTCAACAATTACCTGTATAAAACGAGGCACCGACTTAAAGAACAACTATCTTGCAGGGAAAATGGCTTCCGACAAAATGATGCGGATATTTGGGGACCCACATCCGCGGATGCGGATTTTGTGGTCTAACACTCAAAAACGTAAATAAACAACGTCCATTTTATGATATCACGCAATCATCAAACACTTTGATACTGAATTACAATCGTTGCGAACAAATCAAAAACGCGTCTGCTCTTGGTCACAGAAACGACAAGAAGTTTTTTTACTAATGGCGAAAATATCTTATTTAAGCCTGCCATTCCAGGCAGAAATAGTTTAAAAATATGTTAGGCACATAACTTACGACACTAGAAATCTATCGCAAAATAAATAAATAGGCTTCTACCGTGGCAATGTAATTTTATAAAACTCTGATCTCTGATACTGAAATTAAATATCGTTTTGAAAAAAAATATACCTCGCCGACTTTTTATTTACCAACAGACCCTATTGTAAAAACAACACAACTGTAGTAACAAGGCTACGCGAATATCGACCACAATATCGTTGTTTTAGACTTCATATTTGATGTAATAACGTTGAAATAATTAAACCGATTGGAAAGATCGAATCTGAACATTCCGATGAAACTGTTTCTTGCCTTTTGGTGAGATGTTGCGCTCACAATGTGAAGGTCTTATTATAATCAAAATCAAAATATAATAATAAAAATAAACGACGTATGTCTTTCGTACATTTTAAACGTCTAAAGGAATTTTATTGTTAGGTACCATAGTACAAGTGTGTAAAAGTGTATTTCTGATTTTAATATTTGGTTAGGGTATATATATCATATATATACCTTATGGTTACTCGTCGAAAAAAATGCCGCCAACAGGAAGTACCTACCTAATTTACGAAGTTCGGATATCTTCGTGTCGCACTTATGGTTTAAGGTACTCGAACGACTGAGACAGAGATATACGAACTTCGAGATTCGATTTTCGTGGTAGCGCCACAGATATCTTCAAGCGATTGAGCTGAAATTTCGGGTTTAAGGTATAGTTTCGATGACAATTCAATCTTATGTTACCATCGAGCTGATCTGATGACGGAGACAGAAGGTGGCCATGGGAATTTAGTAGTTAACCGACGTAACCCCGTTAAGTTTGGGCTCGTTAGAATCGTCTCCCTGAGTAGTTGACGACCATACCTGGGATAACTCGGGGCACTTATACTAAGGGCTTGTTTCACAATCGCCGGATAAAGTTATCTGCCAGTTAAAATTATTATATCTGTAGTTCTATATAGTTTTACGCCCACCGTTCGTCCGCCACAACCAAATACATGTTTTCTCCACTTGTATAACGATATTTCTATGGAGTGCATAATGTCAGCAAACTTCAGTGGTAGGTACTTCATACGCTGAACCCATTAGATAATTTCCATTTGTCTTAAGGTGCGTCCAAACGTCTGTACAAGAAGATAGAGCGAGACAAGAACCATTCTGGAGTTCGGAGGTTAGGATGCGCATTTACTTATTAAAAACACTAGAGCCCATATGTATGAAAAGAAAATTAAAAACCAGATTCGAAATCCAGTCAACTCCTAATTTAGATTTGAAAACAACACGTGATTGCCACCCCCGTGCGATAACTTGTGAGAAGGTTCAGAATGTTGTATCATGAAGCCCCGTGGACGTCAGCTGCGGCTTCGTTGGTGGGTTGAACAGCAACAGTCTACCAAACAAGTAAAAAAAAAAAGCCATTTACCGCCCGGGGTAAGTGACTGACATAAAAATGCCCCTAGCTCGCGGTCTATAAATTGTTTACATAAATCTCTCTTCATATTCTTGTATTAAGACATCAAAGTTAAAAAAAATGGTATTCAGATGCCATCGAAGCGCTCTTACTTATAAAAGTAATCGGCTCAGTAATTAAAAAGTTCAAAATGGCGACCAGGTTTGTCAAACTCGAAATGGATTTAATAAGGGTGTAGACACTAAATAAAATAATCATTAATGTCATATTTTCTCGAAAAAGGATTAAAAATGTAGTCCAATGGAGAAAAAATCAACGCAAAAGGTTAAATAATCACGAAATTATAAGGGTCCAAAGTTTTAAGAATTTTTGTCTTGAAAAAGGGACGGAACATGTTACACGGACACTAAATAACTACAATAAATTCTTAAAATTTCAAATAATTTAGATAAATATGTTTTATTAGTGCATTAACATTTAGGTTTATTTATAAATATAATTTCAAAATCCGAGTTAAAATATCCTTGCATTATATATGTAAGTATGTTTATGTATAAAGTATGTTTATGTATATGAACCACGCCATAATTTAAGAAAAAACTGGTTGTAGTAGCCCTATATATGTATGCGCGTTATAAAGCCCTTTACGAGCAAGTGTCATGAAAAAATATTTTCAAACATAATGGGGACTGAAACCGAAATGTATCTCGAATAAAAATTACATTATTGTGAATTGTAAAAGTAATAAAACGTATTCAACCGAACAACACAAAAGCGGGAGAAAAAACTCTACCCCGAAAACATTTTAAGCTAAGAGCGAGAAATGTGAGGAATTCTTTGGTGGCACGGAATTTGCGACTCGGCAAGTGCGAGTTTAGAGGCAATAAAAACAAATAAAAAGAGCATCATAAGGTCGGATCATAACTCATTGTTTTGCTACTCTCGAGGCGTGGTGTTGCTTGTTTATGTGTGCATTAGGTAATGGATCCGAGCCATATCTTACGGGGATCGCGCGACACGGGCGACGTGTCTGCGACAGACAGCGACTGTCGACCGAAGCCCGCGTTCGGCGGGTCATCAACTATTCACTAACATAGATTAAAGAATAATTACTCTGGCGAGTATGACGTGTTGGCATGCTTATCCGATTTAATCAGTTGAAGTTATAAAGGTCACGCCGCTCGAGAACAGAGAAGGTATTCACATTTATTTAAAGCCTCGGGGGAACTAGAGTAAGTTTGATCTCCGATGACGCACAGATGCCGCGAATCTCAGGCTCAAGTTACACAAAGGTCGGAGTGGTGGCGGTCGAGGCAAGTTGTGAATCCGAGCCGGACAAAAAATGGATTTGCCCTTGCAATGACTAGTTTCCTTCCTACTCATTCCGCCACAATTTGATAGAAAAACAAGTTAGTTTTTATATTTATTTGTCGGCACGGCCTTGGATGTGTTTATTATCATCTCCTTATTAGAATTATGAATATGCATTTTGTTACAGCCTCATGAGTTCGATGACTGTCGTTTCGATGTTTCCGTCAATGATTGTGTGTGGTATTTGCGAGCGACGAATCCGGAGGAAAAACAGCAATGGATTGATGTTTTGGAGTCCTTTAAAGTGAGTATTCACCAAGATAAAGTAATGCAGTTGTTAAGGTTGGTAACTATTAACTTGCGTACGATTTAATTAAATTTAAACCAGGGTGAATCATATTCCCGTCCAATATGACTCACGTGAATTTTATTTAATTTTATTTCTCAGCGAGCAGCAGCCTTTGTTTTAAGTTTAACACTAAACCTTATAAATCCCAATGAGTTCAAACCCCTATTCATTTTGAAATACCTATCCAACAATATATCACACGTTAGGATTGAAATGAAAAAAAAAAACACCCCACGTTACGTATAGGGGAGGTACCCTTATAAAAAAAAAAACACTTTTTATTTTACCACTTTGTCGGCGTGATTGATATACATATTAGTACCAAATTTCGTTTAAGGACTTATTAGACTTATAGTAAGCGTCAGAATTATTTGGGGTTATTGAATAAACTCAACTTTTGGATAGCCGACTCTTCACTAGATTTCCTATACTTTTTGTTTGAAAATAATCTCTCGCGACACTCACGAGCACGGCGCGGGTCGCTTGTATCCTCCCTCCTGATACAGGTATACTTTACTTAGTAAAGGGTCCAAACCTTGATAGATACTTGGTGACGGCCTTGGTGCCTTCGCTGACGGCGTGCTTGGCGAGCTCGCCGGGCAGCAGGAGCCTCACGGACGTCTGCACCTCCCTGCTGGTGATGGTGGACCTCTTGTTGTAGTGGGCGAGGCGGGAGGCTTCGGCGGCGATGCGCTCGAAGATGTCGTTCACGAACGAGTTCATGATCGACATTGCCTTACTCGAGATACCGGTGTCGGGGTGCACCTGCTTGAGCACCTTGTAGATGTAGATGGCGTAGCTCTCCTTCCTCTTGTGCTTCTTCTTCTTCTTGTCTGACTTGGAGATGTTCTTCTGGGCCTTGCCCGATTTCTTGGCGGCCTTGCCGCTAGTCTTGGGCGGCATGGTTGTAGTGTAGTAGTAGTATCAAGAACAAACTATAATACTTTCGGACGAGTCGCACTGTTGCCAGTACGAGGGTCGGATGCAGAGTGATAATTTGGCTAAAAAACCGCGCCTTTTTGTTAATGTCGCGAGTCTGCATTATCTAAAATATTTTTGGACAAAAAGGGGAAAATCGTATACGATAAATTTAAAAACGTTTTTTACAAAAACTCCGGGTACAACACAATGGAAAAAATCAATTTGTTATTAAAAGGTGAAGAAGTTACATTACAACCGATAAATAAACGAAATACCATTGATCACTTTATGAAATTTTGCTATGCTCCTATAACCTCCACAGAAATTGAAAAGTCTTTTAGCCACCTGAAATGGATTTTTCAGCCAAGACGGAGACGCTTAACGCCCGAAAATATGGAAAAAATTCTGGTAGTTTACTTTAACAACAATAGATGGGACAGTCATGAAGAAATAAATTGTGACGAGTAAACTTTTAAAAACGTTTTAAAAAAAGAAGAGGACAATTTAGTTCTTATTTTATTATATAATACTCTTTTAATAAAAAAATATTTTATAAGCAAACCTTTGTGTGATCACTAGTATTTAGAACTAGTATCGATAAATGGGTTTATCGATATAGGAAGTCCCTAGCTGTCAAGAAGTTTCGCCCCACGGAATCCGATGTCTGGTGATGAGTCACAGATGCTAACATGCGTAAACACCCATAAGGGTTTATATAAGTATACAAGACTAGTCTTTGGCTTATCCAGTTCGGCAGCCGTCTTCCAGCGAACCATTGAAAGCCTACTATCTGGGATTCCGGGGGTGCTTTTATTCCAGGATGACATTTTAGTCACCGGGGAAAATCGTGACCAGCACTTGCACAGGCTGCAAGAAGTATGTAAAAGATTGCAAGATGCAGGCCTAGTTCTTCAAAAAAGTAAATGCACACTTTTTCAAGACTCCGTCACGTATTTAGGATTTATAATCGATCGTAACGGACTCCATAAATCGCCTGACAAGATAAAATCTATTTTAGAGGCGAAGACTCCATCAAACGTAACAGAGTTGAAGTCTTTTTTAGGACTCGTAAATTACTATAGGTCTTTTATTAAGAACGCGTCATCCATTTTGGCACCCTTGCATTCATTGTTGCAAAAAAAAGCCATTTGGGTCTGGGAGGCTAAACACGAGGCTGCCGTGGACAATATTAAACAAGTGTTAGCGTCTGATGAAGTATTAGCACACTTTAACCCTGACGCAGACCTGATTCTGACTGTTGACGCGTCGCCGACGGGTTTAGCAGCCATTTTATCTCAAGTTGAAAATGGTTCGTCGGAACGACCAATTTCATATGCGTCTCGCTCACTCACATCGGCAGAGAAATCATATAGCCAGATTCAAAAGGAGGCTACGGCAATAATCTTTGGCGTTCGTAAGTACCACCAGTACCTATATGGCCGGTCCACTCCTTTTGTATTAAGGACTGACCACAAGCCGCTTCTGTCCATTTTCAACCCAAACAAAGGCATCCCAGAGGTCACTGCCAATAGATTACAACGCTACGCAATATTCCTAGCTTCGTATAATTTTAGAATAGAATATGTGAGCAGTGCTCGTAATGCTGCCGACTTTTTGAGCCGCTCCACGACATGTGCTAACGACACCCATACCAAGCCCGTGGAAGATTTGTTCGACAAAGCAACATATATAAATTTCGTTTACGACGGCGAGCGTTTTTTAGGTATAGAGGACATTAAGCGATACACTAAATCCGACTCATTGTTAAACATATAAATTCAAGTTACCCTGGTTTTAGTTCAAACTAAATTTTGGATTCTGATAAGTACAATCTTAACAAGATGTTGGATGAAGTCGCACAAAAGGTTTAACATCGCTTCGCGGAGAGAAGGAAGGAAAATAAACCATGCACCAGTGTGTAGGGGTTCTCTTGGAAGATGTCGTAGGGATATGTGACCATTGTCTCATTGATTCAGGAGTAGATGTCTTCTTGTACTGTTCCGGGGATTTCACGGGCATAGGATCAGATTCTGTCGCGGCATTGTGTAGGCAGACCTGTAATTATAAACCATAAATGAGAAAATCACGTTCATGTAAAAGGATAAACTCCATAAGAGAAAAACGAGCATTTGCTAGAGGGGTGGGCAGAGCACGTGAAATTTGAGTTCCAGTACCAATATGAGCACATCAATGTATAATAAGAATGGGTAGAGTTGTCTTAATTATATGCTTAAATAATGCAAACGGAAAAGATATCATTGTAATGTCTAACAAGGGTTTCCTGATTAAGCACACTTTGGCATTTCATCCTGATTAAGCCCAATTAATTTCATTCTTATGTACCTAATGTTTGTAATAATTGTAAAGGGTTCGAAATAAGTGAATATTTAATTATTCAGAGCGGGGGTTAAATTAACTTGCTAAGTCTGTGGCAATTATTGGTATAATTTATTAAAAGAAACATATTTATATTTCGGTTTCTGAATTAATTACAGAATTATGATAACCCGGAATTTGATAGACATATGAGAAACCACGGATTTGGAAATATCCTAATGGAAACAAACAAAAATTTTCAGATATTATGTAAAGAATGACAGGCGGACGCAGGTTCTTGTTCATGTTGCCAAGCGCACACAGGGCTGTGTAAATGTATCATTGATAGGAATACGGAAGATAATATAATAAAATATTGAATATAGTTACCTTTTAGATGAAATCACCACAGGAGGATGGCATGGTGGAGGGAGTGTTCTGACAAGCCATGGAGGCGGGGTCTCGCGAGGGATCAAATCACTGTAAGTGAGCAAATTAATATTTTATATCAGCAGGGACATCACAAATGTTAGTACTCATTTATGATCAGTGATGTAAGATGTTATTTTTGTAAATAGAAGTGAAATGGGAAAATATTCTGACAACCAATTGTACACACAGAAATAGAGGAGAAATTATACAATGGTTTGAGGGATATATACATTTATAGGAGAATTGTATGTACTTACAAATTAAGAGCGGGCCATCCACAGATTACGTCACAGGTTGGTAGGAAAAGGTTTGTGCATGCATAACATGTCGTAAGAGCATGCATGTTGGTCGCGATTATCGGTCTGCAAAATAAACATAATATATTACGCAATGACAACACTTATTAAAATAAACAAAAATTTGCAGACAACCTTACACACATCAACCTAGTCCCAAACTAAGCAAATCTTGTACTATGGGTACTAGACGACGATAAACATACTTACATACATAAATAAATACTTAAATACATAGAAAACACCAATGACTCAGGCATAAATATTCATGCTCCTCACACAAATAAATGCCCTTACCGGGATTCGAACCCGGGACTTCTGGCTTCGTAGGCAGAGTCAGTACCAACTAGGCTAAACCGTTCGTCAACTTAACTTTACTGGGCATAGGTCTTTATTTGAATTTGCAATTTTGGAGATGGCACAACGGGGGTCGAGACTCTAAATAGAATGTTAAGAGTCCGCAGTAAGCTCGATTCTCCATACAAACGTAGTTACGCTCTCATTTGAAAACTACGTGTTGGATTGTAACGAAACTTTCCATGAACAATGAGATGAGGTATATCCGGGTCTTTAATTAGTTTATGTAGCTTCAGATACCATAGTAAAAAAAATACAGCGAATTTTAGTTTTTCGTACAAAACTTGTTTTTGCTGTATTTCGTTTGTTTTACGGGCGTGTCGCAGCGGTTGTCTCTAGGCAGGGACCGCTGGCAATCAGGACAGACCCAGTCCTTGGGGATCACTGCTCCTGCCGAGACACCCACACAACCATTGTGGTACTGGCCGCTGCATTTTGGACACGATACGGTGCCAGTGCGCCCAATAAATTTAGCACAAGCCCCACACTTCATTGTTTTATTTTAATTTTTGTTGTTTTATTTTTATGTTTTTATCACTGTGGGTAGATGTTCGCAGCACTCGTCTGTGTTTTATTATTTATCACTTTTCGGCTTTGACACTGCACCTTTAATAACGCAAATAATATTTGTCAAGATTTACACCAACGCGAAGTAAATTAGCGTACTTTCAAAGCAAAAAGCAACTTGTTTTATTTTATATGGACTGCGCGCGCGGGCGCGAGTCGCACGCGCGCGGGGAGACGAAGGGACACTGTTTGATAAGTCATCAATAGATTTTGAAAGAGCCATTGAGAACAAAGAGGTTAATAACAACTTGAATACTACAATTGAGAAGTTTCTCATACAATTGTCGCCATATTTGCTGCTGCAGTCATCTCACAAGGCACTAGAATGGCTGGTGAACCGATACAGCATACATGAGTATAATGTTCACGCGGTTGTAGCCTTGATTCTGCCATATCATGAAACAATGATATTTGTCCGCATTGTCCAGCTGCTCAACCTGAAAGATGATATGGTACGTTGAACGTCACACAATAGCAGCAGATATACCGACTTCATGCTCGTAAGTCATTCGTTTCATAAATTGTACTCGCGCTACCTGTCATTGAATTTACCTACTTTAAGTTCAAAGTTCAAAGGCATTATTTATTGCCAGAACATGGTTTTAATCTTTTAATACAGATCTTAATGTAATAAGTTATAGATTACTTATGTTTGAACAGCTTTGGGCATGTACTATTCTATGTATTTTAATCTTCTTACAATATTATCAAAGTTCCAACATTATTCATTCTATTTTTACCCACGTCGGAACGGAGAAGCTTGTATATTCACCCTACACATCGCGCATACAGCAGCTTGCGTCCCTGATAGTGAATGCTTACCCTTTGTTTTCTACCATCTTGGTAAATAACATACACGGGTTCAACGATTCACTAAAAGTTGTTTCGCATCGGACCTTCGCTTTATACGGTCATTTCGTGAAGGACAATGGGGAACGGATACACGAAGCAAGAAGAGAAGGAAGTAGTCGTGAACCAGAACGCTGCCGGAAATATAGTACCGGACACCACCGCCACCGAGCACATAAAAATTAATAATGTACTTTTGAGTACGTTATTCGTCGTCTTTGCCATCATTATTTGTTACGGCCTTTTCAAGGTCATGAAAAAGGCGCAAGCAAAATACATACAGAAGGAAGTGAGGAGAGAAATGTGGGCAAGAGTTCAAGCCAGGCTGTCAGGAAGGAGGATGACTCCACCCAGGGAGAACGTAGAGGAAATTTAGGCCTCTGCGGCCAGAGAAGGAGAGTAAGAAGATCTACAAGTGAAGTGAAATGTGAAAAGTGATGTGTCGTGAAAAAGGGTATGGAATTAGAATTAAGTAGGATATACGACCAATTAGAACATATTAGAATAGAATTGAGAAAATTAGGACATGACAGAAGGCAACAAAGTATAGGACAATCTAAAATAAATATTGCAAAAACTGTTTACGAAAATTTTAAAAGACTGATTGCCTCCATTTCTAGTGGTGACCTTCAAGAACAATATATTATTTCAGAATTATTGTGCGACAGAATAAAGCAATCATATGATAGGATATTACAATATAAGATATTAGAGGGTGAAAAATCAATTAAAATGGCGAAGTTATTTGATATACGAGATTATACAAGATAATCGTTACAATCGTTGCCAAAGCGATCAATGCATATACGATCAGATGCATGCAGCACAATACATATACCATCAGTATGCATGCAAACAATACATGGCACGCGGACCAATAACATCAAATGCCACCAATAATAATCAACGTTAATCAATATGGTTTCCAGCGAAACCGAAGTACCTCTCAATTACTAACTAAATTTACATGTAATTACCACTTTTATTAGTACATAATTGAGGAATTCCATAAGTCATCTGTTGTCTTCATCATCAATTCCACTCCACCAAATTTATGATTTCCGGGTGTAAATACTGTAAATACACGACTTATAATAGAAAATACCAAAATTACTACACGCGTGCCTAATATAATTGAGGAATTCCCTCAATTCCTCACGTTTATATATTTATTTTGTTTAAAATCTTGTGTTTGTTTATAATTTATTACAATCTTATTTATTCTTAAGAGTCCGCAGTAAGCTCGGCCGACTTTCAACTTCCCATACAAACGGAGTTTCATCCTCATTTTAAAACTACGTGTTGGATTGTGACGAAACTTTGCACATACAAAACACGCGACCGGGCCACTACGATTGTACTCGCGTTATACTTGCACTAGGTCAATAAGCCTATATACACATCTATATGCGTATATAGGCTTATTGACCACGCCATACATTCATATGCTACACCATATCAGTGCGCATCCACATATGTCCAATTGCATGATAAATATTATTGGCCGTATTTAATACTATGTATCATACGCATGGAGGTGGTGAGTGGAAATCATCAGGTTTTCTATTTGGAATATACGGGGATACTGGGTTTGCGAGTTAGTAAATTGGTATGATGCCGTGATTATAAAAATTGTTTAACTCGTTCACGCATAAACGAGTCGCAACATAGTGCTTAATTTAGGTAACTCTAACATGGTTGGACTATTCTAATAAATATATTCTACGAAGTCAAGTTACATCAATTTCGCCATACCCTTATGCGCATCCGTTTTTACGTGCAATAAAGTGTTTACATACATACAAATTACATAAGGACGTAATAGGCTTCTCGGCATATCGCGGAAGATGGCGGGCCGTCATTTTTAATAAAATTACTTGCGCAGTGTCGATAAGTGTGCGGTCATGCATGTACAGCGAGGGAAAGTTGTAAATTCAACAAACTTGCAACTTTCAGAGACAATGTCCCTCAAATCTATCTCCGAAGCAGAAACCTATAAGTATCTTGGTATGTCACAGTCATTGGGTATTGAGGGCATAACCGAGAATAACGCTATGAGGAAATGAGATTCCAGAATTATCCCTTTCCTTGTTAGGTAACGTAAGACGCTTTACGAAAAGATAAAGCTTGTAAAAAAAAAACTTCTTGAAAGTCTGGAAAGTCCAAAAGAGGCTGATTGAGATTATTTAATGTGGCCGACCCTTTATAAAACTGACATTGTAATTGGAACCTTCACATTTAACTGTAGAGTTCCTTTTTGAATGAACTACTTTGATGCAATCCGGCCAACTCAAATAATGTAAAGGATAGGCAGAGTACACAATGGCACCATCATATAAAGACTGTTAACACACCTGTACTGGAGTGCCTGCCAAGTCACAAGCAATCTAAATAATTGAGTTCATTAATAATTACCAATGGTTTGCATTATGTAACACGGTAAAATTACCACGGGTCTATTACCTCGCGACGGCACTCGAAATAGTGACATATACTCGGAATTATATGATTCAGGCATTGCATTAATTATTACGCCAATAGGTCGACATCGACCTATTGACATAATCGGAAAACCTAGTGAGGCAAAATGGGGTCTTGATAAAGGAGTTTGGTACCTACTTTTAGTATTTTACCTTCAACTATATCAAATTTCGCTTTTACACGGATTATTTCCCCTATTTGGCAGTCTTTGGCCTACTTTGGGTGTACGGTGTACTTAATTTTATTTATTTATTCCTTAAATTAACACTAAACTTTAAAGTTTTATATGAACTCAAATTGTATTTTTTTAGTTAGGATAGCGACCTGTCAAATAAATATAATAATATATATATTTTATTTATCTAGTTTGTAATTTCGCACAATATATTATTACTGTTTCTATTAGTAGTCTAAGATATACATATAATATCTAGTTATTGTTTTATAACATTGTTAGATTTTATAAATAAAGCATATAAATAAATTGTTTATTTTTCTTCTTACTTCGGTTCCCTACAAAATACCAAGAACGTCTAAGGGATTATAATTATTATTATTCCCAATAGGTTTTTAACTTGGTAACTTGATAGAAATAAAACAGAAAGTATAGCATGCATTTGCAATTTTTATTTTTCAATACAATGACAATTATACACTATAGAATAAATATTTAACATTAATTACATTTATTTCACAGTAGAACATGTTTTCAATAAATAAGAATAAATGTTAGGATTCCGATAATGATTCCACCGCTTAGTTTTAACCGGCAACACTGCTTCATGCCATGAAAAATTGCTACGTGTGATGGCCTTAAGCTCTACTCTTGAGCTTGTCCCGTGCCATACTTGTAGAAGAAGGCGCGCCAGAAGTAGGCCCGGTCCGGAGTAAGAGGTGCCACATACTGTGGCTCCAGGTTGATCTCCAGGTGATGAGGTGCTGGCAGCAACATTCCCTGCCATGTTCCACGAAAATCTGTTTAGCCGCTTTTGAGAGACTTCAAATGTCGGGGAATTTTCCATCTTTTCAAAATTTTTTTATAATTTATTTTTATGATTTAAGAAAGCGAAACGAAAACAGACACTTGATTTGAACGGAAATATGAATGTAGGTCAACGTTTAAGGCAGGGGTACGCAACCTTAGTTTATGAATTAGTGACGACCGTGAATTTGAACGGGAATATGAATGTAGGTCAACGTTTACTGAGGGTATTTGGAATGTGTAGATCAGCGTATGGCAAAACATGGGGACTGAACCCACAGGTACTGAAGTGGATCTACACCATAATGGTGAGACCCATAATACTGTACGGTAGCCTGGTATGTTGACCATGGACAAGGTGGGAGACTATCGGATAGTTTAGACTGTAGAATGCGTGGCGAGGCGGATGAGACTAGCGGGCAAACTTAGCCTTAGTATGCCGAGCAGCATGGTCTAAAATACAACACGGCTAAAAATGAGCTGCTAATTTTCAAAGCACGAAAGTACAACCCGACTACTGAGCCTAAGGTCATGCTGTGCGGTGTACCACTTAAGGTTGTTGATCGCTTCAAGTATCTGGGGCATATGGTCCCAATCCCAACAGTCGCAATAAATATGTGCAGTCTCAGGTCCGATTTACACTGGTAGTCAAGGTTTCAGGTCCAATTTATACTAGCAGTTGAAGCTGTGGGTAGCTGTCGTGAACCAGGTCTGCATTTTCCCGCCACTTTGCGCCGGTCAGAGCTCGTAAAAGGCTTAAGGCTAAGAGCTTAAACCAGTTTGACCGCAGGAAGTGGTCAATCAAGGAGTGCCATATTGACATTGTCTTTCACTATGGCGGTTTGTTTACATAGTCAGCAAATTCTATTGACGGCGACTTTAGGTAGGTACTAAATGTAACAAAATATTTTCGCTGCCTAAAGTTAAATAAATAAGTAGAATTTAATTTCTTCACTCAAGGCGCCAAATCATTTTCTCCGAAGATTCAAAATTAATCATGTAAAAGTTAGCAGCTGATATATATACATTTGCACGGACAAAGATCTCGAATAGATCTGGGATCTGGAATAACTCCTGAACTTTTGTTCCTATACAGGGTGGAAAAACATGAAACCTGGAGGGAAACTGGCTTAAATCCTTAAGTTAGCTTATTTTGCTTGAAGGAAACATTCTTTTATTTTTTTAAAGAAACATAACTCGTCTTGTTATGCTGTTTTGGTTTAAGTAGTAATTAATGTAAATAATTTTCACTTATTAACATTCTATTTTAATACAATACATTTTCGCAGCTAGACTCGGAGTCGTATTGTAAATCTAGCCGTGAGTCTTATTTGGAAACTAATAGTCGCAGTGAAAGACTCGAGTTTTTTTTGAAGACTCGCTTTACAGAAAACTCACGCTCGTCGCGGCTCGGGACTTGAAGTCTTTGAGTTCACTGAGTCGTCTATTACTTTTGTGTGAGACAGAGGTAAGTGAGACGAGTAGTTTAGTATTTAATTTACAGTAGTTTTAGTTTTAGTAATTTACATTCATGGTTAGACATCAATAAAAATAAAAAAACCTTAATAATATACCATCACGAACAAAATTCAACAAAAAAAAGACACTTCATTCTCTGCTATTTCAAAGGAATCTTATCAGAATCTGTGACGTGCTTTTGTACTTTAAGTACATAATTGAGAAATTCCATAAGTCATCTGTGGTCTTCATCATCAGTTCCACTCCACCAAATTTATGATTTCCGGATGTAAATACACGAGATATAATAGAAAATACCAAAATCACTTCACGCGTGCCTATTATAATTGAGGAGTTCTCTCAATTCCTAATGGATCCCATCATCCCACTAAATTTAAAAAAAAATGGGACCCACCTGGATGCATATACTTACAAACAAAAAAAAAATCGAATCGGCTCATCAATGACGGAGTTCTGATGTAACAAACATTGAAAAAAAAAAAAAAAAAAAAATACAACCGAATTGAGAACCTCCTCCTTTTGTTTGAAGTTGGTTAAAAATACCAGAGTGTGCCCAATTACAATTGTACCCACTATTTCTAAGCTTGTCGAACCTATCTTGTCGTCTCACCTAATGAGTCACCTGGAATCGAATAGCTTGCTTACGGACCTCTGCCCGCGACTCCGTCCGCGTGGAACTCGTTTAAGTATATCGTAGCTCCATACAAACTTTCACACCCTACATCATCCCCTTGAGGGTTGATTTCCGGGATAAAAACTATCCTTTGTCCTTCCCCAGGACTCAAACTATCTCTATACCAAATTTCATCCAAATCGGTTCAGCGGTTTAAGCGTGAAGAGGCCGTAGAGCCCATCATCTAAACCTTCAATGCCTACCTAAAGATTGTTAGAACGAAAACATTGAGGTAGTGTAGAAAAAAATAAAATATTAACTGTATGAGAGTCATATGTGACTTTTAGGGGGTATTAGTATATATATTACTAAGCGGAGTATAGATTGATGTATCACTGTCCTCGCATATTTTAGACCTCGATTGTACGACAAGTTTCACACTAAATTGATGGTATGTACTTTATTAGTTAATCCTTACTTTCCTCTTAAGCCTAATTGAAGAGAATCAAAGATCGTTATCAACGTGCTGTATTGGTGGCAAAGGGTATGGTTGGCAGAAAAAACAAATACATTTGAATATTCACTTTTATTCTTAACCATAAAATAAATACTTACCTTCTTAGGATTACACCTCTAGATATAACTCTCTACGGTACAAAACCTTTTCGGCCCTTATATATTTTTAAAACAATGTACATCAAATGACATAAAATGTCATAAAAATACAACTATAGTTGAAAATCTAATTACATTACGCGAAGTGTTTATTTTACCTAATCTAAATAATCCAATGCACATGGTATCTAGAGTGGATGGATTTTTTCCAATCGTCGTGAACGACTGACAGCCAAATCAGTTGAACAAATTTTAGTAATTTATTCACTATAATTTGGATAAGTTGTTATAAATATGTATATAAATCTCATAATTTGTGAAATATATAATGTTTAAAATACTTGCGTAATTTGTTTTTTTTTGTCAACCATACTTTGCCACCAATACAGCACGTTGATAACGATCTTTAAAGAGAACAAACACTAAATACCGTAAAGAAGTGTGTTTTAGTACTTCAAGGTCTGATAAACATGTTTATTCCAGGAATGGAGAGCATGGAGCTTCTACCAGAGCATAACGCCATCAAACTCCTTGGCAACACGGGGTTTGAGCACGTGTATAAACGAGACGGCTTGCTCGAGGGCTTCCGGGACCGGCCCGTTGAGGTCTCCAGCGAGGGAGGCGCCGTGCACATCGCACTGCAGACCAGGTCAGTGCTACCACACTTATGAGATCCTGTACATAGGAACCGTAAATCAACTATAAGCTGCCAAGCCGCGTCGCGTACGACTCCCCCCTCCCCCAAACTGTTCGCTCAAACTGTCTCAAATTAAAAAGAGAAGGGTAGATTTTATCGTCTCGCGTCGCCGCGTCTGTCATGCTAGCCCTGCTGAGCGGCTACACATTTTTGCAAATTTGGTACATTCGCATGCTAGATTCCGCTGACAACTTCCTACGATGTTATGAGTTCTTGGTACCTTCAGTCATTAGGTAGTCTTTCCTCTGTCTTACTTCGATGATACCTTAGGTACAGTCGCCATCCGATATATCGGAGCAGCCAAAGTGCTCACAAATATCTGAACACGCCTCTATTGTCGAGGCATTAGAGACGTGTTGAGATATTTGTGAGCACTTTGACCGCTCCGGTATATTTGAGGCGACTGCACATAGACAGTGTAGAACTACTCCCAGAGATAAACACCATCAAGCTCCTACTTATGCTGATGAAATAATTTTTGAAATCGGATGTCTAGTTCCTGCGATTGCTCCCTACAGTTTATTATTAGTGTCAGACTCTGTATCAACAAGCCAGTCAAATTCCCCTCTTCTATTGCCAGGCTCTCCCGCACGGAAACAAAGATGGCGGTGAACACGTCAGGCGTGTTCGTGCGCGGGGTCGGCGCGCTGCGGCTTCTAGACCCCGTGTCAGGGGAGACCGTGTTCAGTACGGCGGCGCAGGAGATGAATATCCCGGACGGGGTCAACAACCTGCACGCTAAGGTCAGTGTCCTTTGTTAGCAGACTTACTATTACTATGACGGTGGCGAACAGGCATATCCGCTATTCTGTAACTTAATTTCATAGACATTACGCGCCAGCTCTTGTGAATCGACCTGTACTTACCATAGCTTAGGTAGAGGTCTATTTTCGTTGGTCGTGAGCGTGGGGTGAGGCACATGAGCGCAAAGATTAACACCCGGGAGAACCACAAGCGCGTTGCTACCCTTTATTGATTGTGTTGACGGCTAGAGATATTGAATACAGGTCCCTCACTCTTCAAAACCGCGATACCAGGGAACTCTGGCGACTTTACTCGCCGCTGGAAACCAACACCGCATACCTACGAAACGAACCTATTGAGATGAAAATACGCTGTGCCGTGTATCCTTCGGCAGAAATGAAAAATCGTCGACCATGTTGAAATTGTGACAAAAGTGAATGTGATATGTAATAAATTCACTTTCTAGTGAATAATGAATAGTAACCCTACGGAGTGTGTTAGCGCATCCAGGCGGTCCTGCGTGACTGCAAGCTATAAGACAGAAGAGAAGAATATTCAGTATACCTTTGAATATCTTATAATATCCTTTTCTCGCTCTATCTTGTAGCTTTGCCTTCTGGATGCAGGACCATGAGGATGCGGCTTAACTAGTTGTGCATTGGATTCACTGGCAGACTGTAAGCTCTAGGTTTCAAATGAAAACAATAAAAAAGCCATAGTAATACATCAAACAGTTAATATTATTGATATTTATAAATAGCATTAAGTTAACATAAAAAGCTATGGTATAAACTTTATTCATTCTAATTTTAAAGGCACTTTCCACAATGTCTAATAAAATTATGATCACTTGCCATGATCGATTATGTAACATTTAAGTAACAGATTTATAATCTTAATATGAATCTATTTGAAAATAAAAGAAATAAGATCACATTATAGATATCTATAATGTGATCTCATTTCTAGGTATACACCTACCCTTTCCACGAAAAAAAACACGTCACCACAAATTTAACTCAATCATGGCGGGATACTAAATTGTATTTCATTTATACATATTTTATAAATGTATCTCTTTAAATATAAAAATACATGATACATGTAAGGTAAAGAACGTACATGTAAAATATACATCTCAACAGAATTAGATTAGGCTCCGGCAACTAAATTTAATTGACATTTTCTATCCAGAAAACTTGTGGCCTGTAGGCCTACCTACAAAATATCATATGATATTTAACAGTAGCTTTTCGGTGAAGGAAAACATCGAGAGGTTGGTATTACCACAGATTAAAGAATACAAGTACAGATACCCAATCTCATAGAGCAAAAGCGTACCGTTCTAATGTAGGCAATTCTGTATACAATTTTATAATTTTCATTTTAAGTACAAATGTTTTATTAAATGTAATACTACATAATACTTCTTACTGAGATATTTCTACATGGCAGAGAAATTGACATCAAATGACTGACCATTTTGGTCGACAATTAAATAATATTCCAGAACTTGTGCGAGTATACTAAGACTATGGAACCAAATTTTGACGTTTCAAAAACTCTAACATTCGAAGTACAAATAATAAAACAAAATATTATTTTTTAGTTAGTCGCTCTCACATATTAGATAAGCTTTAGTTTTATTAGTTTAGTAATAAAAATATACTTACATATCTATATATTTACATGATATTATTGGCAGCTTTTTTTTTATATAAGACTTGACCTGCCAAACACGGCGGAGAATGCACGTATGAGGCGCAAAACGAAATGGTTTATTTGAACATGGTGATTGACGGTGAGGCTAACTATGAGAATATGCTCCTACTAATCCTACAAAACGTTACGCTAGTAAATGGATAGTAATCCATCAAATTATCGTAATAAAGTATAACTTATAAAATGTAATTAAAATCATAAAAAGATATGAACCTTGAAAGTTTAGAAAAACGATGCATTTCTTTTTTATTGTCCAAGAGTAAATTTAAAGCTGCCAATAGGATCCTTACGCTTTTATCACATTTTGCTATTTTGGATCACGTACAAGATTCCAGCCTGTATAATCCCCTGCTTTACGATTTTTCTCCATTTGACAATATTTTTAATTCTTTTTCGGGAAAATTCACCGTTATTGGTTATTTTATTTAGTCTACCTACACCCCTATTAGTGTTGTCTAGCCGATTCGACTTCATTCAAAACTGAACGCTATTCGTAAGAGTATAAAGCCGTTTTGCAATAGCATATTCTGCAAATGAATTTGTGGTATTGTAATCTAAAATAACAAAAAACACCATCCAATTCCATTCCACGTTCCATTCTGTTGGAAAAAACATAACAAACGTACTTCTAAAATCTTATTCAATATAAAAATGTCATAGCAAAATCAGTGTACTTCTCACAATACAATCACAATAGTTTATACGCGCGTACACACTGTGTGATATGTGAAACATAATATTATAGGTGTGAACGCGTTGTGATATGAAATATATGTGTATGCACGTCGCGCGCGCGCGCTCGCGTAGGCGGACTCGACGTCCGAAGAGCGCATCGACGCCGTCCACGACGTGTGCCGTTGTTGTCGTCGTCGTAGCGCTGACCGGATATCGTGTCTGCCTCCAATTTTTATCGTTGGCCTCAGATCAGGGAGGATCACCCGCCGAATTTAAGCATATTAGTAAGCGGAGGAAAAGAAACTAACCAGGATTTCCTTAGTAGCGGCGAGCGAACAGGAAAATGCCCAGCACTGAATCCCGC